>JASDQU010560010.1:40024-80329 GCA_032191745.1 Picea mariana | reverse complement strand
GAATCATTTCTCCTTTCTGCATCTTGGTATTCTTCAATTGAGATCTTAGATTCATCTTTCGATTGATGTTCTTTCCTTCATGTAGTTTTCTTTAGAGAGTCAAACATCTCCTTCGGATTTTTCTTGGACGATACATATGAGATCAGGTGGTCTTTGATTGAATCTGCAATGATTCTTTGAGCCCTGATTGAGTCCTTCTTATTCTTTTCTTTCTCTACGACATATTCAGGTTCCTCCACTTCTTCTTTGATAAATTTTGCTAGGTCATTCTCTGCAAGGATCAGACCAATCCTATACTTCCAGGCAGGGAAGTTGTCTATGCCTTCTAGTTTCTCAACAAGCTTTGTGCTTGTAGACATCTTGTACTTGAGGCTACGAAAACGACCAAAAAGTGAAAATGCTTAAAATCAAATTTTGACCTTACTAGGAGGTGCGCTTGACTGAGGCGAGTATCCTGGTGTACTTGGATCTAAGAAAATCCAATTTTTACCCCTTCAAATCTGATCTACGGATTTTTGGACTGGTGCTTCTGGTACTTCTGGTACTCTGGTACTTATGGTACTTTTGGTACTGGTTTTCTGGTACTTCTGGTACTTTTGTGAAACTAGGGTTTCACTTTGTAGAAGATCCATCCATTGAAAAGGTGTGCTCTAAGTGCCAAAATGATCCTTGGGGGAGGGCATATCTTTCTAGGTGGTTTTAGGGTTGAAAAGATTCACTTTTTCAAAACCCTAATTTGTAGGTACTACAACAGTGACGTTTTTCTCTTGCGAAATATGTTTCCTTCAGGTTGGCTCTGATATCATGTTAATGTTTATGCCATTATTATAGTTATTTGCATTTCAATAGATAAAAGCATCATAAGAACAAGATCACTGAGAAATACATATTCACAAGAGACACAACATTTATCCTGGGAAACTCTCTAGGGGAAGAAAACCCAGCGAAAACTTCCTTATCATAAATTGCTAATACAATGTTCAAGAGATAACTCAAACCAATACAGATAGTCCTCTCCAAAAGATGTGCCACTCTTCTCCTTCTCTTTCACTGGTAAGTTGCAGCTTACCTCTTAAGAATGAGAAAGTGTGTTGTGTGATAAAGTGAGGCATTAGCCTCTCTATATATACTAGACTGGCACGTGTGAAGGGTTTTCACTGGCAGAGATGACCTATCACTCTGGGTAGGTAAACCCACCTTTAATTTAATTCTGGGTCTCAATAATAACTGTTGGGGCCGACTTCTTATTCTGCCTATTACAATTGTCCGTTCACCAATCTGCAAAAGGGGATTTTGTCCTAATACAATTACCGACATGATTAATACACAATGGAGATTAATCCTATGAATAGAATAACAATAATAATAAGAATAATCTTCACAGTTACATTATTTCAACATTATTGTTGTACAATCCAGGGAGAAATCTTCAATCCAATCCTCGACAACGATGCCAAAAATGTTAGCACTAGAAGTCACAGTTAGAGTTTTGTAAGTGCAAGCCTAAAAACCATCATAATGTAAAAGTTAAATGTTATTAAAGGTGGAAAATGGATGGAAAAATCAGTTAAAAAATCCAATCATAGATAACGCCATACAATATACACCAGCAAACAAGGCCTTGAAATAACTTCAGATCAGGTTTTAAGAGATAAAGTGATAGATGGAAAAATTGACAAGGAGAGTGTAATATGCATATCATTTACATCAGGTAATATTGACACACATATGAAGAAAACTCTCTGAAATAAGAACCTCTTACAACCAAAGATAAAATACTCTGATACACTTGCATACAATATCACGATAGATCCTTTATTGCAATAAAGAAACAACCAATTAGATAAATCATTCACATGGACTGTAATCAATGTAATAAATCAAAATATGATTAAGAAAACATAGATTTATTTCCACTATTCAAATTATCTTGGATCTGGTCCATACAATAAGGAGAAACTATGTTACAAAAAAATATCAAAATAAGAGTTCTCAGTCACACCATTTGAACCTCCAATAAGTCTTACAATGCCCTTTAAATAGCCTAAAATATCAATTCCATCTTTACAATTCGCCTTCCAACCTCCACATAGGATCCTTGTTCCTAAGGGATGCATGGAAACAGGTGCACAACAAAAAACAAAGGAACTACTAATTTAAAGGAAGATGTTGGCAAGGTATGCAACATTCTTTATAAGTTGATGATGTGTCCATAAGAGTGGATCTTCTTGAGAAAGATTCCCTCCCAAAAAAAAAATAACCCTCCAAATGTTGGTACGCATCCACCTTGACATATGGTAGTTGTATTTCCCTCCAAAATCTCCAAAACTTGAGTTCGCAGCACAATGCTGCAAACTGGCTTGAAACAACTAGTTCGCAGTGCCAGGCACTGTGAACTTTTCTGTAGAGGCATTTTTCACTTTACCAAAGTTTTAACATATCAAAAATTATACTAGGTGTCACAATATGTTTCAAAATATTCATTATCTTGATATATGATTAGAGGAAAACACCACAACGGATAATCATGGTTTAAAACTCATAGCAATCACCAAAAATGTTGTAAAATGCATGAAACAAAAACTTTGACCAAAATTGATGTTGGTTATGGAGGCTCAATGTATTTATATCTTAGTTCTAGAGATTATTTTGGTAGAATCCTTGGATAGGATGTATAGGTTTCTCTTGTCCAATTCATCTTTGAAAGGATGTAGCTTTGCCTTCAATTTCCTGATTTTAGCTTAATGGGTCATGTTCTGCCTAAAGAGGTTCTTGAGATTCATGTGAAGGGGCATGGATATTTTATATAGGAACTTTGACTTATTAATGGTCTCATGATACATTCCCATCAAATCCTTGAGCTTCTTCTTGGAACCCAAGTCCTCCTTTTTCAACTTATCAGCTTCATCTCTTTCTTGCTTGAGTTGACTCTTGAGCCTCTTGAAGGTGGGATGCTTTCATGCCGAGGAGTAGCGATATCAAAAAATTTAATAATATTCTTAGAGGATTAATATTTTCCTTTCTTTTGAGATGAGGCCTATGTTGTATCATCCTTCACAAGTATGTGTTGCTTGGATGCTTCTCTAGTAAAAGGATTCCTAGGTTTAACCTTTTCTGCAACAATGGGTGAGGAAAAAATAAGATTTTTTCCTTTCAAACCTATGGGTTTTATTCAAGGAACCTCCATAAGGATAGGTTCTTCCATTGGTAAGATTTCTCTATATGGATGTTTTGAAGGACCTCCTGATTCTACTTCATAAGTGGTTTTGTCAACTTTATTAGTCATAGTCACTTGTTTCTTCTTAATAGCCTCTTAATACACAATCCTCTAAATAGGAGTGGGACTTTGTATCTTGGACTGTGGAGTGGGGGAAACATCTAACTGAAACTATGATTAAGTGAGGAAGGTTTCCCAATCAAATGTTTTTATTCCTCAATTATTCTATTACTAATATCTTATTAAGGCTAGAGTGAAAGAAAATGGTGTCTACTTGCTTTGAATTGGTTTGAGCTTTGTCAGACAACCTACGAATGCTTTTAAAAAGATAAAATGGAAGGTTCATGGATTGTTTTCCTATGAAGTGTAAAAACAACCTGATGTGGTATTGGTACACCATGTTGAACCTCCCTTCATATATGAGGTATTTCTAGATAACCCTCAACCTCTTATCAAAACATTCAAGCATGTGGCCTCTAGGTAATCATTTGGACAAGTTTTTCTCCTGATACTCTCGCTTAAGTAATTCCTTTGAAAAGGAATAATTTAATGCCATATCTTTGAACCATTTCTCTCCACTACTGGGTATATCTCTTGCAACATAGATGGAATGCTATGAAACCTCAAACTCTATCATCCCAACCTTGGCTTAAGTCCCATTAAAATTGAGTGAAAACACTTTGGCCACCTTTGGATGCCCCCTCTACATCTTTTGACATAAATTTATACAACTTACTCTCTGAAATGCTTCTCTGAACAAAGGTTTAGAGTTAAGGAGTTGCATATCATAAGGGTCTATCCTCACAATATCCCCTCCCTTGTGATCCTTCTTGTGTTGTTGACTATCCATAAATATTGCTGGAAGAATGGTTTATGTAATTTGTTATGACAACTCAGTGTGTGAAAACAAAGTACACAGGAAATTAGGGTTTAAATGACAACTATTTTCACAAGGATCACCTTGTCAAAAAATTTATACACATCAAGGTATGAGATGGATCACACTTCAAATAGGAGGGATAAATGAACAATAACTGAGATTTATAATAAAAGGAAGTAAAGTGTGTATTCTCCACTAAAACAGGGTTTTCATTAGAATAAAAATCAGTTGGAAACATTAATGATGTATGCAATTTGAAGATAGGTTATGCAAATGATTTGACCATAAATTTTAGGTTTGATAGTAGTATCTTTAAATGGATTAAGATTAAACTTTGAAATGATGCAAAAGAGGAGAGTTTCAACAATTCTGGAACATAGGGTTCGCAACGCCTTGTTCGCAATGCTAGAGAAACCAGTTCAAAGCACTGAGGTGTTTATTAAAACAAATTGTTTATTTGCAGAGGAAAATATATAATGAGGTCAAGGTAACAGTGTGGAATGGTGAGCATAATTCAGGGTGCCATGAACAAGGATTTTAAGGTTGACAACATGAAGGTTTAAACAATTCATAATGCTAGTGCATAAGGAAACACAAACCCCTCTATCAACCTTTGAACAATGCGAGAACCATCAAGGAGTACCTGATTAACCTGGTTTTGATGATGATTCCTGTAAACTTGAGTTGATCTATTTGCAAGTTATCCAAACTCCAATGATCCTCTTCAACCAGTCTACAACACTTGTCTGCAACGCTAGTTTGCATCGCCAAATTCAAAATCAAATTGCGCAGTTCAAAGAGAATGTTAGAACATATGTGACATAATCCATGAAAATTTGGTTAAATGAAGGCACTGAAAACAATGAAATCCCCTTTGACACGTTCATCAACTGCAATAATGACAAATGAATGCTTGAGGTACTCATGAGTACACTACGAAGTCTCTTGGTGAGTTGGCAGTAAATACAAATGACTTTGACTTGACATCTAAATGGTTCGATAGTGACAAAGGAAACATTTGTGTACATCTTGGAGGCATGACATGTCATGGTAATTATTTTAATATCAAAAGTGTGACTCATAAGGACTATTTACCTTTCCATGATGACTAATCTCATGACATAAAGAATATAAGCCAAGGATAAACACAACTTTTCTTACTTAAATAAAAACATTAAGTTATGACCACAATAAGAAGGCCCAAAACCTAAGAATCATAAAACCCTATGACTCAAAAAACAAAACCAAATTGATTTTTCGACCCCTAAAACTCTATGTGTTAACAGTAAAAACCTACATTGTTGTAGCATACCAGTCTATGTTCGAGTACCAGCCTATGTTGGGGTAGCATACCAGCCTGTGTTTGAGTACCAACCTACGTTGGGGTATCATACCAGCCTATGTTGGGGTACCAAACTGCGTTGGATTAGCTTCTTCTACTAGGGATCTCATCACTTCCCTCTACTAGGGAAAATAATCAGTTCTCACTACTAGATAATTCTTTCTGGATCACTCCAATCTTGTCTCTGAAATAATCAAACTTAACACTAGACAAGGGCTTAGTCTTTACAGTTGCTACCTGTTCGTCATTAGAAATATACTGGAGCTTTATTTCTCCCTTCTGTACCATGTTTCGTCCATAGTGGTACTTGATCTCAATGTGTTTTGAATTGTCATGAAACATATGGTTCTATGACAACTTCATACAACTCTGGTTGTGACATAACATGCAAGTTGCCTCTAACTTGAGATCAAATAGCCCTGCAAGCAACTTTCTAAGCCACACTTCTTCTTTGCTAGTTGAACATGCTGCAATATATTTTGCTTCATCCATACGGTGTGCCACATTGGTTTTTTTCCTATTGAACCATGTAATCACAACTAATCCTAGACTGAAGAATCACCCGGATTTACTTTTCCGATATACAACACTACCATCCCATTCTGAATCATCATAGCCATGTAGGATCATCTCCCATTCTGAGACATATCTAAGACCATAATCAATTGTACTCTTTAGGTACCTCAATACATGATTTTTTACAACTAGGTGAACATGTCTCAACTCAACCATAGACTAACTCAATGTGTTCATCGCAAAACATATGTTTGGTCTCGTGTTTGTCAAATACATTACCGATATGATCATCTGTCTATACAAGGTCACATACACTATTTCTGAATATGTATCACTTAGCAGCTTTAGATTTGTCACCATAGGCATAGGCATGGCCTTACAATCCATCATATCAAACCTCTTTATAATATCTACTTTATATTCTCTTTGGTTTAGGAAAATATCATTTTGTATTTTCCATACCTCTAGAACTAGGAAGTACTGCATTATTTCAATATCTTTCATCTCAAATTTTTCATTTTTATATCAATGATGGGCTTCTCTTATCTTGTCAGAAACAGTTCATCTACATATAGCAATAGTATCACAAGACTTTCATCCTCAACATTGTAATAAATGTTGGGATCTTCTCTACTCTTGGTAAATCCCAAACTCATCAGGAAGTTATCCATTCTAATGTACCAAGACCTGGAGGATTTCTTCAAACCATACAAGGCTTTATGTATCCTACAAAGATGTGATTTCATGTCATGTGTCTCAAAAACTTGTGGCTTCTCCACATACACTTCCTCTTCTATCTCACCATTTAGGAAATTTTTCTTTATGTCCATCTGGTGTATCTTCCATTTCATTACTGCAGCTATAACAAGAAAAGTCCTAATGGAAGTGTATCTTGCTATAGGAGAAAGAGTCTCCTCATAGACAATACCTTTTTTCTTGGAGAATCCTTGTGCGACAAACCTTACATTGTATTTTTCAATATTGTCATATGCTGCATGATTTATTTTGTAAATCCATTTTGAGCTCATAATTGTTTTCTCTCATGGTCTTTGAAGCACATCCCAAACATCATTCTTCAAAATGGATTGGCACTCTTCAATCATGGAATCCTTCCATTGCTTATTTTTTGGATCCTCTTCATAACATATAGATTATGAATCAATAATATCACTAAGTATTTCCACGTAAATGGAATAAGGTTTTGGTTTCTTTCTATCTCTGTAAGTTCCTTCTGGAGCATCATATTTTTCTACATCCTTTATAATCTCACAGGACCAAGTTGGCCTCTTCTTTCCTCTAAGTTGATATGTGGGTCTTTGTGGCTCTGCCACGTCAGGATATTCTATATCATGTTCTTTTGGTACAATACCATTTCTCATGTATGCAACTCTTGGAGCTATCATTTCTTCATCATGGTATTCCCTTGTACGACACTTCCTTGAATTTTTTAAATTTTCATCCTCATTAAAGTTAACATGTCTTATGATCTCAACCTTTTTGTGACTAGGGATGTAGACTATGTATGCCTTCGATGTTTCACTATAACCAAAAAATATTCCCTTATTTCCTAGAGGGTCTAATTTGGATATTTTTTACTTGGGGACATGAACATATACTGGACAGTCGAATGTTCTCACATTGATGACTTATGGATTCTCTCCTGTGAACATTTCTTTTGGGGTCTTACACCTAATAGCACGAAGAGGTGTTCTATTATGTACATACATTTCAATCCCTACCACTTATTCCCATAGATGTTTTGGTAAGTTATGATCATGAAACAATGCATTTACCACTTCCATTATGGTTCAAATCTTTCTTTCTTCCACACCATTTTGATGAGGATTGTAAGGAGTAGAGAGCTCCCTCTTAATCCCAGATTCCCCACATAAAGCATTGAATTCATCTGATGTGAATTCTCCACTATTCTATGACCTCAAGACCTTAATATTCTTTTCAGAAAGATTTTCTATGAGGGTCTTCAATTCCTTAAATTTGCTAAGCACTTCATCTTTTGACTTTAAGAAATAAATCCAAGCTTTGTGTGAAAAATCATAAATTAAGGAAACATAGTATGCACACCCATTAGATGAAGAGGTGGACATAGGGCCACATATGTATGAGTGTATAATGTCCAATATGACTTTGGCCTTGATTTTACTTCTTGGAAATGGGCTCTTCATGCTACTTTCTTCTGCACATCCCTTTCATATGCCCTCATGGTCCACCTGTATCTCTAGTAGTCCTGTCACCATCTTTCTCATGATCAATAATGCCTTATAATGTAGATGAGCAAGTATTTTGTGCCATAACTCACGTGGGTTTATAGTAATATGAACCAGGGTTTTTTTTGAGTATCCTTTCAATTTGTATGATCCTCCCTATTGGATACCAATCAAAATTGCATCATTGAAGGATTTTCCTTTTGGCCACATGAGAAATTCTCCATCGACAAATGAAATTTTGAAACCCTTCTCTTCTAGAGATGAAACAAAGAAGAGATTATTCCTAAACCAATGTACAAGTAAAAAATAGTTTATCTTAATCAATTTTCTAGAATCTAACTTGAAGTAAGCTTCTCCTTCTCCTTTGATAGGATACCGACAATAATATCCAAGTTTCACCTTATGAGGTGAGTCCTTCTTGATCAAATTTGACAAAGAGCATTGGAATCTTGTCATGTGCTTAGAATCACCACTATCAATGAGCCAAGTGTCACTTCCATGAGTGACAGTTCCTAAAAGGGATGAAATTAAAATATATGGTTCATTCTCACTTTCTCCCTCTGGATCTTTACATATTACATGATCATTCCCTTTTATAATTTATTTCCATGATTGGATGTCATTGGATCCTTAAAGATTTCCATCAATACTAAAACTTGTAGTCATCCTTCCTGAAACAAGTAAACAACAAATAAATTTTCAAGATATGGATCTAAACCTTACCAAAGAGTTTTTATAAACCAAGACAATTTTTTTTCATGGGAACTGTAGCAATTGCAACCAGACATCTAGATCTAGGGTTTATGAGGAAACCCTAGTTTTTTCAAATTTTGGATTTTTGAATTCTGGTCGAGGGAAGTGATGTGCATTTACTAGGATAGTTCCTAGGTTATATTAGATTCACCAACTTCCTCCAACAAAGGGTAAAAATTCACCCTTAGGGTCTATGTAGAAACCCTAATTCTGCAATAGCTACAAAACTGAAAAACTGGATCTTGGGGAGATTCGACTGAGGCTAGAAAAGCCTTCATAAACCATGAGTTGGTTTCTTTCAGGCCTTCTCTGATCCCATGTTAAAAAATTACTTATGAAGATAACAATTACAATTCATCTTTTCTTATTACAATTATGTATCACATTAACTACATATACAAGATCATTGAAAGAGATACAATCACATAAACAAGATAGACACAAATATTATGTTGGGAAACCCTCCATGGGAATAAAACCCAACAACTTCTTCAAAATAGATTCTTCAACAAAGAACAATGCCAAGACAGAAAAAATAGACCTTTTTTGTGTGTCCCTCTCTCTCCAAAACTTGTTCACCTTTTCTCTTTCTTGTGATTTCATGCGATGAGTGTGTAAATGAGGCATCTAGCTTCTCTATTTATACACAAATGAATTTCCCTTTTAACTACTAGGGCCTAATTGACAATTGTCACTTAATTACATTATACATTTTCTACAATAGGGGCCAAATTGACAGTTTGACTTTATTTTACAATAAAGGCCACAACGGGGCCGACTTTACCAATAAACCATAATAATATTCTCTTAGGTTTATTTCATGATCAAATACAATAGGAGAATATATTCTGTAGCTACACGTTCTTCAACACACCAAGCATATACATCTCAAACCTATTGCATTTCTACTGCAAACTCTTGGCACATTTCATTCATACTTCCTCCAAAAAACATTTCATTTACATAAACCAAAAAAATAAATTGATTTTTTGTAACTATCTTGATGTAGAGATTACTTTCAACAATTCCTCTTTTCAATCCTTGTTAATGTAGGTATTTATTAGGTCTTCAAAACCAACCTATGGGAGCTTGTTTTATCCCATGAAGTAGTGTCTTAAGTTTGCACACATTATCCCTATTTTCCAATAATAGGAATCCTTCTTGATGTTCAATGTATACTTATTCCTCTAAATTTACTTTGAGAAAGATATAATTCACATTCTGATACCCCAAAAATTTTAATTTAAAACTTATTATTATTATTTTTATTCTTTTGTTATCAACACATTATTGATCCTAGTGATCTAACTCATTTTTTTAATTTTATTTTATCATTTTATTAGTAAAATAAAAATATGACACATGCATGAAGTGGAAATGTTAGAAGAGAAAATTTGTGGATCCAAAGAGAACCATCAAGTGACATCAGAAAGGGGACAAGTGGGGAAGATTATTTGAGTTAACTCAACAAAAGTGAGACAAGATCGCAGGTTTTTAGGAACATGTGTAAAAAATCGGATTCACGGGTGGTCAATGAGAATAAATCAATTTGACAGGTGGTCAAAGAGAAGGAGGCTCGTACAATTATGATCTAGGTGGATATCAGTGGCCACCCACCTTTTTCAACTGGCTCAAAATAGTTTTCTTGCAATTTTGTTAATTTACTATATTTAGCAGTTTTTAACTTTCAGGGCCATTTTGAGGGCCTAATTGAAGGTTTTTTTGGATCGATCTTACCTATGATAGTTGAAGGCTCTAATTGTGCCCCAAAAATTAATCTTCTGTATGAAACCTTTGCAATGATCTATTGTGCGCCCCAAACAAAGATTGTATGCCAAATTTACGCCCCCGAGAATTTGGTACACCAAACTACCCAAAACTAGGTCCACAAAACTATTGGATTTTCATCTTCTGGGGTTTGGGTTTTGGATTTTATTTATGACAAAAACACCTTTGGAGCCTCATTGTAAAATCATGTTCTATCGAATGCGACTAACAGACACATCTCTTCTCAGAGATAAGATGCCACCATTCTAGTGAGTCTTTCACTTCGTATTTTTTACAGTCTTTGAACATTTTCGCTCATTAATAGAAAATTGTGTATTACTATATCTTTGTGTTTATGGTTTCATCTCTGATATATTTATGTTATATTATTGGTTATCCAAGATATATATGTACATTTATTTATTATATCTCTACTCTAATTTCGTGCCAAAACTAATCTGAATCAAAGTGTCAAATACATAGGAAAATCTTATAAAAAAAAAAGAAATCCATAGGATGGGACACCATTCTAAATCAGATGTGAAATATGAGAAATACTAAAATGAAACAGAATCGTCACATAAATCTTGGAGCCCTACGCTCTGCAATAAGTCACTTTGTTGGTTGGATCAAGATTTAGCTCGAGGGTGAGAGAGTGGGCACATATGGCAGCTATGATGTAAGGTTGGGAGGAACAACCCACTTGACATGTGTTTTCCGATAAGGAAATCTAAATTATAGGTTTTTATTTTAGTTGTTTCTTCCACTATGTTCTAGATTTGAAATATTGTTTCTTCAATTTTCTATGGATAATCTATTTTGATTAATTTAGTATAGAGAGGTCAATTATGTATATTTTTTTCATATCTTAATCGTTGTTAAATTAGAAGTCTATGGATAAGATATTATTGTTTTCATTGTATTATTCTATTATACAAATGATTTTATCCATAACCAATGAAAAATGTTTAAACAAAATCATAGAATAGGGAGGAATTTATATATACAACCAACGGGATAGATGCAAAGACGATAAAGCTACCATCAAAAAGAAACTATAGAACATATATATACAAAGAGGAAGTTATATATACATCCAACATGCTATATGCAAAGATGATAGAGATATTATAATAAAGAAACTCTAGAATATATATATACAATGAATAATTTATGTATCCAACCCATAGACTAAAGGATAAACTATAATTTCATTTCCATGATTAAAACCTTGAACATAAAAAAAAGGTTAATAATATGTATCATTAAAGAACGTAAAGATAATTTTAACAATACAATCAATCGGTTAGTTTTGTAAACCTCGATAAATTGAAAAAGAATAAGGGAAATTTCCTTTAGGAAATAAGTTAATATAACTACAACTGTATCAAACTGACTCTATGACTTATGGAAGTAAAATACCCTTCAATATATATGAGAAACAAATATGTTATAAATGAAACTCTGAAAAAAAAAAATACGGAACCCTCATATGCATGCAGAGAAAATTTTACATATAGACCAAAATGGGTTTGACAGACATATGCTAGGTAACTGCCTAACTAACTTCAAATTTGAACATTAGTATTAAATATTCATCCATGTCTAGGGTCCATTATAGAAACTGAATTATCTCTTGAAGGTTGAGAACCTTAGATGAGTAGCCAAAGCCAACACCTATCACATGGGTTACAAAAGAAAAGAGACATTAAAATTAAATAGTACTTACAGGATTTTCGAATAAGGAATTTGAGTAAAAACCCTGCCATTATGATCAAACAATACCTACATTAACCCCCAAAAACATTTCACGAAACCAAACCAAAACTTTCATAAGTGAATGACGAATAGATAGGGTATGATAATATTACCAGGAATAACTCAGAGCCGAGATGGATTTATTGTAGAAGAATGCCTCGACCAACTAGACACAACTTCCCTTTCTGATGGGTATCCACGTAAACAACAAGGTCCCATCATTAGCCAAGCATACAAAGTAAATCTATATTAATAGAGGAATTAAATTAATGAACGAAATAAGTCCAAGACATGTGAAACCATTACCAGAATAATCAGTAGTTTTTTCCAAACCAAAACTCGGGATAAGGTTATGACAACAACAACAACTGAATTTTATATAGAGTAAAGAAAATTCACACCGGACAATAGGTCAATCGAAAATCCAACACCCTTGATAGAGTATGGAATGGGACTATTAAATTGAATAAGAACAAAAACTCTAAACAATATCATGCTCATGCTTCCAACGACATAGAAAGCCAGAGAGAAGGGGATAAAACATCAAAGGTAGAATGTACACATAGTCAATAGGAGACATAGGAACCCCATGCTTTCAGTAAAGGAAACTAAAGACAAGAAACAAAACCCTAATTCCATCTATATCGAAAAAGCAGGAACCCTCTCCTTCCTCTATAATATTACTAAACAATGAAGTGGAAGTTCAAAAATTGCGTGGAGTGGTTGGCACTTACAGTCCTAGTTCTTGTTCCAAGAAACCACACTTGGCACAAAAAAGGACTGCCATGAAAGGTTAAGGAAAAGTGTTTATTTATGAGTACATGGTACGTCCAACCCGAAATTAATAATTTTCAACCACTTATGTATTATTTCCCAAAGCATGATTAAGCTCCTATATTAAACTCCAAGCATGGTTAACGCTTACCAAAAAACAAAATAACAATATGATTAATGGTTTGAGCCTTACACTTATGGTTCAATGTCCAGATGGTCAGGAGAAATCACCATTACTTTAAAAATTAGTAATCAAATGAAATAACCCACCAACTTAGGTTATAGTAAGCAAGGTCATGACAAGGGTCTCCCTTAGGGTGACCAACAAAGGTTTTTAACACAAAATTCATAAATGAGAAGTGAAATCTATAATTAAACCCTACCATAAGAACTGTACCATAGATTCAAATTGTGACATGAAGACTATAAGGTAGGACATGGAAGTATATTTTCTCTTGGAACTATTAAAGGTAAAAACTTCAAAGGTAAGAGATGTCTTATTAATGAGATTTAAATAATTGAGTAATGTTTCTTATTTTGAAGATAAATATTATGGTATAATGTTTTTTTTGGGGGGGGTATGTGACATAATGGTATTAGAGATTTAGGAACCACACTTGGCCTTATGAGCTCAACTATCAAACAGGTACTTTAAAGAAATATCATCTGACATCAATAGTAATTTCCATCCTATCAAATAATGTAACCACATCTTTAGTGCGTGTATTATTGTGGCTAACTCTAAATCATGTGTTACATGATGTCTTTCATGTTCTTTAAGCTTTCGAGTTTCATAATCAATCACATGATTATTCTTCATTAATACTCCTCCTAGTCCTTCAATGCATGCATTTGTGCATACAATGAAGTCCTTGTATGGATCTATTATTTTTAGTATTGGACCTATTGTTAAAATATTTTTAAGTTTTTCAAAACTTTCTTGGCATTTTTCATACCATATAAATTTTGTTCCTTTCTTTTGTAGGGATTTTATAGCATGAGCAATATTTGAATATATTTTTGCCCCACGTACTTTATCGAATACATCATCGATGCGGAGTAAGGGATATTTGTTTTTAATTTTAATTTTATTAAGTTGTCTATAATCTATACATAGTCGTACGGTTCCATCTTTCTTCCTGACAAATAGTGCTATTTCTCCCCAAGGGGATAAACTTGATCGAATATACTTTTTGTCTAATACCTCTTGAAGTTGATATTTTAGTTTATTAAGTTATAATATATTCATTCAATATGGATCCTTTGAAACTGTCACTGCTCCCGTAATAATTCTATGGGGAAATCTACCTCTCTCTTTGGAGGTAATTGAGGAATTTCTTGAAATACATATTGAAAATCTTACAACATAGGAAAGTCTTCTATATTTTTTTTTTTCTTCTTTTTCATTATCTATTACATTAATAACAAATACTTTTACTCTCTTACTAATACATCTTTTAATGTGCAATGATGATGTAATACCCCAAGACTGAGCCCCGGTTGAAATTGAAAATATGTTTTATAGCCTGGTGAGCTAGCTAATTATAAGTTAGGAGGCTTATGTGATGATTAGGTCGAAGAGCCTAGATGCTAAAGTCTAGTGAGTATATTTTTGTATATGTAAACAATCATATAATTAATATAATACATTGTTGCATGTATATCGACCATGATAAAATAGTATGGGGGACTAAACTACACTATGAAGGGAAAGGGATGGGCTAAGAGGCTAGGAAAGGGGGCTAATATAGAGGGATTATTGCAAAAGGAATAGTAAAATATTATTCCTAAATATTTTGGTGAGGACAATTATTTTATCCTAAGTCTCATGGGAAAGAGAATGAATCCCAAGTGGAGAGGAACAAGCCCCTTGAGATCCATGTTTTATCAAGGGTGCATGCAAATAAGTGTGGGGGGAATTAGTCCATTTCCCACTCATGGACCTAATCACTCACTCAACCATTCTCTCCAAGAGTCGACCTATGAATCATTCATGCACCTATGGAACTTGCATGCACTCTTGAGCTACCCCAAACATTTCCTATTCTAAGCAGTAAACTGTATCCCTCTTGGGAGGCACAACACACGTGTACCTACCTGAGGCAATGTTGTACCTTTCCATTATGATCAACATCCGTTCCATACCCTGAATGTTATTTTTTCCATTACGTGTACATTAGTTGAACGATGTTGTTGTATTCACCATTCCCAGTAATTGGTTGACTTAAGCACTGAATTGAAGAAACATGTTGTCAGGCCCGTGGGTTTAAAGAGGCGGGTTTTCAAGCCTATGGATTGAAGAGGTGGGTTTCAGACCTATGATAAATTCTCTCCACGTGAGAGAATTTCTAGGAAATTGATTTCATGAGGTAGCCCAACTACATCTATAGTGCTCTGAGAATTCATGTCTGACATGTTGTTGAAGACCTATAAGGGAAGTGGGGCATTTGAAGGAATATTGAGCAAAGAAGTGGCACACTACCTAGGGTGGGATAGAAATGTGGGGGATTAGAGACTTTAGGTTGCTAGTTTGAGTTGGCTCTTGGAATGAGATCCTTCATGTTTTATTATTTGTCTCAACCTAGCCAGGAATCTCTTTACCAGTGTGGAGTTTAGTCCCACCTCGGGGGTGAACCACTCTGAATGTTATGAGAATCATGGTCTAAGGATAGGAGGATCGTGGAAGGTCTTCACGTAGTTGGTGGTATTATATAAAATATAAGTATTAATTGTGTGTTAATTTACATGTGTATTTATACATGTGTTATATTTATAGGTATTTCTTGTGTATGCTACAAGTATATGTTTACTGCTATTTCTACATGAATCTGTATATTGGAAGAATGCATTTTTATGTTTAAAATTATACATATATAAATATGTAATTTTTTTTTTATGGAGTGGCATGGCCCTAGCCTAGGTGTTCTACGGATGTTACAGTTTATGAAGTTTCGCAAGAGTTTTTGTGTGGCATAACCCAACAAGTATAAGGCTGGGTGCGTTACAATTTGGTATCAGAGCCTGAAATGTTTTAGGTGGCATGACCCGGATTGGGTGGTCACGCATCTTACAATTTGGTATTAGATCTCGGTTTTCAACACTGAGCCTGGATGGGATGTGTAAGTGGAAATTGAAGCAAAACTTTCATAGAGAGTTGTTGTTGGAATGGACAAAATTAAAGTTTCAGAGCATCCATGAGTGCCAATAGGGCACTAAGAGAAAACTTTAACTGTGTTTGAAAGAACAGGAGGTGTAGAAGTTTAGGAAACCACAGTGGCCATAGGATCTATTTGGGAAGGGACTGACTCCTTCACAGTTTTAATATCTAGGAAAGTAGCATGATGGTTAACCCCTCCAGTCCTTCAAACTTTGTTGCTTTAGAAAATTTTAAGTCTTTGACAGAAAGGAGGTAAAATACCTGAAGCTCCAAAGTCCCAAAGTGAATCTACACCATAGATCATTTGGGAGAAGGGTGATCATTGGATCCCCAAGTGGTTTGATAGTTAGACACTCTGGGGAAATGTTTTTGTGGTTGCACAGAGAGAAGAGTTCCCTGAACTCCCGTAGTCCAAAACCAATATAGATCGTTCATGTTTGGGGACACGTGTCTGAAGATTATCAAGTGTTCAGAATTCTGATGTTCGACATTTCGGGGGTGGGCTAGTGTTCAATGATGCAATCCTCTAAAGTGCTAAGTTTTGAAATCATGAGCTCCTTGGAACCCCTGTTTGAAAGTTCAGAGTTTGGTAGTTATAAAGTATGTTGGTGTGAAATATATCAAAACCTGAAATGTCGAAGTCGCAGAGAAATAGAGTGATGTGGAATGTTGATGTCACCTAGGTGACTTGGATCTATTCATGTGTTCTGAAATTCAGAAATCAAGAGTTTTAAAGTGTGACTATGTGTAATATTCCAAATTTCGGAGTCGCAAAGTCCCAGAGCACTAGAGTCTCAAAGATTCAGGGAGAACTTGTTCAAAAGTTTAGCGTTCAGGAGATGTGTTTTGTTATCTTGAGAAGTCCTCTAAAGTCCTAAAGCTATGGAGCATCGAAGTAGTAAATCTCCGAAGAGAGAGGGTTCGAGAGTCTTCCAGTTCCACGTTAGGGATTTTTTAAGTGTTCATGTGTGAGATCCTCCGAAGCATGGGGTCCTGAAGTCTCGGAGTGATGTGGCATGCTAATGTCAGTTGGGGTTATGTGGAACCACTCTAAGTATGCTATGTTTTATCTTGTTTCATGCTTTTCACATACTTTTTGTGCCAATTAGAACTTGACACATGTCACCCATAGAATGGGCCACGTTTCATCTCTGTATTTGGGCTATGTGTCACCTCCTTATTTTTCCACGTATCAACCTAGTGCATATTTGTTTGTGGGACTCCAGAAGTTCAGATATTTGGCACCTAGATATATGGGAGTATTTTTTTGCAATAACCTTCGAAGCGTGAAGCTCCACAAAACTTCACTAGTTTTGCGTTTAGGGAAATCAAGGTGTGATGTAGTAAGAACCTTCGAAGTTTGAAGCTCCATAGCACCAGAGTAGAGATACTCCGAAGAGCCTCTCTGATATTTCTCTAGTTTGGTGTTTGGAGGGAAGTTTGTGTGGTATAGGGAGAACCTTTGAAGCCCAAAGTTCTGAAGCATTGGAGACCCGAAGCTTCGAGGAAGGGTCTATTCGGAAGTTCGCCAGTTCATCATTAATGGAAAACTAAGTGTGATGAAGGTCAAACCCCTAAAGCCTAAAGTTTCAAAGCCCTGAAGTCCTAATGCTCTAGATAAGCATACATCAATGAAGCGCTTGTTCATAGCCCTTCATCATATGAGATTTTGGTTGAAATAAAAGAGAGCTAGTGCCCATATTGTTGTTTTCAAGGACAAAAGGGGGATACAAGAAGGCGTTTGTGGGTTTTTTATTTGTACATACCTGTGATTAAATATGTAAAGAAGGATTTTTTACTTTATGAGAGGATCCAACATAGGTCCAATATTGAATTCGGCTTTGAAGAAGAAAAACAATTGTACAAAGATTGCCTCCTAGGAAGGACAATTTTCAAATATTCATAATTTTCTTCCTAAAACTTAGAATGGAGCATGAAAGAAGGCATTGGAAAGATATTGAAAAGTATAATATAACTACTCACTCATAAAATTGACCTGGGTAGGAAATTTTCAGGAAAAATCATAAGAAATAATTCTGATGTATTATGGAACCAGATTTGAGCACAATTTCCTGAATTTGTTAAAAAAATCAACCTGACAAGTTCTATTGGTTGCACATTTTGCAGATTCAACACTTGTTAAATTAGATTAGGATAAAAAAAGAGTGAAAAGGAATGGAATATACACAGGGGGCTTACATATAGCAATATGATATTAGAGGGATGGATGTCCATATGGGTATTGAAGGAACAAACTCAAATGGACATGGAGAAGGAAAGGAAGAAAACATGAATATGGTAGAGACCATTAAAAATTTGCAAAACGAAGTCCAAAGTCAAAAAATTGATAATGAAAGGCTTATGAAGGACAAGGAGAAGAAGGAGGATTTCAACATGAATTTAATGCAGAGCTTGGACATAATTGAAAATAAATTAGATAAGGAGAATGGATCAAGAAAATTAGGAACTCGTGAGTCTCGTTATGAGAAAGGAAGAACAAGAAGTTTTAGCAGACATCACCATCGCTCCCCCAAGAATTCCATTGGGAGAGCACATAGAATCTCAAGTCCATCCCTTGTCAGAAATCATAAGAATAGGTCTCGGGTAGATGAGCTAGAAGCATAAATGAACAAGATCAAACCTCTTATGTTTGAAGGTGAGCACAAGAAGGATGAAGATGCAAAGACATGGCCACTAGTAATGAGAAAGTATTTTCAATTACATAATTATTCTTCACAAGTAGAAGGAATAATATCTATCTATTATCTCAAGTGAAAGGCATCGATGTGGTGGTACCAACTTGTGCAGATGCAACACATTAAAGAGAAAAATGTTACTTTGAAGGAATTCAAGAAGTATTTTCAAAAGAAATACTTCACTAAGAGATATTATGACAAGAAAATGAAGTTATTTGAAATCAAGCTTGGAAGTATGACCACTGATGAGTATGAAAGAAATTTTTTAGAACTATTAAAGTATGTATCCTTCATCAAGGATGAGACAATTAATACTCAGAGGTATTTGAGTGGGTTTCCATCATTCATCAGTGACAAGATACAATATGATGATCCCAAAACTTTGGAGGAGACCATAAGGTGAGATTAATTCCTATATGATGAGCATAAATGAAATAAAACTTTCCAAAAGGATTGGGAAGACAAAAATAAGTACAATATGGAACAAAGGAAGAAGGGGAACAAGTCACCATTCTTCAGAAATTGTCCTTAGGGATAATCGGCTTCTAGAGAGCCCAGAACGATTGAGACAGGGGGGAAAAGTCCAAGACAACCACCATTTCAATGTTGGGGTTTTAAGGGAGATCATAAGTATAGAGATTGTCCTCTTAGAAGTGAAAAAGTGAGAGTTTTTCATAATGTACAACAAGATGAAACAATGGAGGACATGGGTAGGAATGTACCCAGGATCTATGCAACCTTGGACAACAAGCAATATGAGTTTCAGTCACACATGATTGAAGTGGAAGGTATGATCAACAACCAAACCATTGCAATTTTAATTGATTAAGGAGCTATTCATAGTTATATAGATCTTAATATGGTGGAAATATTTCATTTTCCAAGAATAAAGCATGGAAAATCTTGGTTGGTGCAACTAGCTATAGGATCTAGAAGAAAATCTAGTGATATGGTTAAGTTATGCCCAGTGGATGTGAACGAATTGAGCACCAAGGAATATTTGAACATATTTTTGTTAGGTTCCTATGACTGTCTAATTGGTATGAATTGGTTGGGCGAACACCATGCTATCCTAGAATGTTATAATAAAGCATTTACTTGTTGGGATGAAGAAGGGAACCTAAGGACAATACAAGGGATTCCCAGGGCAATAACTGTTAGAGAAATTTCAGCATTGCATCTAAAGAAATGTTACAGAAAAGGATGTCAAATATTTTCATCTCATATAGAACAGACACCTATGGATAGGGTGTCAACTATTGGATATTATGCACTCCTAAAGGAGTTTGAGGACTTATTTAAAGAAATATCAGGAATACCCCCTAAAAGAGATATTGATTTCTCTATAAATATGATTCCTGGAGTAGCTCCAGTATCCAAGACCCCTTACAGGATGAGTACACCAGAATTAAAGGAGTTGCAAATGCAACTTGAAGAGCTTCTGAGGAAGGGGCATATACACCCAAGTGTGTCAACTTGGGGTGATCCAGTTTTATTTGTGAAGAATAGGGATGGAACATTGAGACTTTGTATTGAATTCAGGAAATTGAACAAAGTTACTATAAAGAATCAATATTCTTTGCCAAGGATCGATGGCCTCTTTGATCAATTGAAGAATGTGAAAATATTCTCCAAGATTGCTTTTAGGTTATGTTATCATGAAGTAAGAATTAAAAATGAAGACATCAACAAGACAACTTTCAGAACAAGGTAAGGGCATTATGAGTTTAAAGTGGTTCCATTTGGGTTAAAAAATGCACCAGTTGTCTTCATGTGTTTAATGAATGGTGTTTTCAGAGAATACTTAGATAAGATTTTCATTGTCTTTTTGGATAACATTCTTATATATTCCAATTCAGAAAAAGAGAATGAGAAACACTTGAAGATTGTATTACAAGTATTAAGGGAGCATCAATTGTATTCCAAATTAAGTAAGTGCTCATTTTATCAGAACCAAATTCATCATTTGTGGCATATCATATCTCAGGAAGGGATAGCAGTGGATCCTGAAAAGATTGAGGCCATTAGAGGATGGTCAACACCTAAGAATGTGACAGAATTCAGATCATTCATGGGCCTTGCAGGGTACTACAAAAAAATTATTGTAGGATTCTCAAAGATTGCACACTCAATCATTTCCTTGCAAAATAAGGGAGTGAAGTTTCAATGGACATTGGAGTGGGAAAAGAGTTTCCAAAAAATGAAGAAATTATTAAACAATGCTTTGATACTGAGGATTGATGATCCAAATTAAGACATCATTGTATGCATAGATGCATGTAAAGAAGGACTTGGTGGAATCATCACTCAAAATGGCTATGTTGTATGTTATGAATGAAGGAAGTTGAAGGAGCATGAAAGGCATTATGCCACTCATTATTTGGAGTTGGAAGCGATAGTGCATGCCTTGAAAAAGTGGAGACACTACCTCATGGGGAAAAGGTTCGAACTGAGGACATACCATAATGGTCTGAAATATTTATTTGATCAACCAACTCTAAATGCTAGGAAAAACAGATGGTTGGAATTTCTTAGTGAATATGAATTTGATACAAAGCATATCAAAGGGTCAGAGAACAACGTGGTTGATGCAATTCAAAGAAGATTTTGTGAGTTGCATTCTACAACCATTAGCATGTACCAATCATATTTGAAAGAAATAATCTTAGAGACTGCAAAATCAGATTTGCAATACATGGAATTAGTGGAAAAATTACAGCAAGGTATTTTTCAGTAGAAAATTGACTACAAGTTGGGAAATGAGGAAATTATCATGTACAAAAGAATAATTTATGTACCCAATTCCCAAGAATTGAAAAATCTAATATTGAAGGAAATGCATAATGTACCTTATGTTGGACACCCGGGGTATCAAAAAACTATTGCAACTGTCAAGAGCCAATATTATTGGCCAACCATAAAGAAATAAGTTGTGGATTACATTGCCAAATTTTTGGACTATCAAAAGATCAAGGATGAGCATAGACACCCAGTTGGGTTGTTGCAGCTATTACCCATCCCTGAGTGGAAATGGGGAGTGTTAACAATAGACTTCATCACCAAACTTCCCAAAACAAGCAAGCAGCATGATTTTATCATGGTAGTGGTGGACAAGCTTACCAAAGCTACCCATTTCATTCCAGTGAAGCTCACTCACAAGGAAACTAACATTGCTAATATTTATATGAGGTAAATTGCTCAATTTCATGGTCTAACCAAGAAAATTGTGTATGTTAGAGATCCAAAGTTTACATCAAATTCCTGGAAAGGATTATTCAAAGGATTTGGAGCAAATCAGAATTTTAGCATAGGTTATCATCCAGAATCTAATAGGTAAATGAAGAGGGTGAATCAAGTGATTGAGGATATGTTAAGGATGTACATGATGGATAAACCATAAAAATGTGAAGACTACCTACGCTTGGTATAGTTTTCTTATAATAATGGGTACCAAGAATCTCTAAAGATGAGACCATTTGAATCACTTTATGGAAGAAGGTAAAACACACCTGTAAGCTGGGATAACCCAGCAAATAGAGAAATGGTTGGGCCAGACTTAGTGAAATGGAAGAGTAGATGTCTAAAATAAAATAGAATTTAAATACTACTTAAGACAGGAAGAAAATCTATGTTTATAAGGGAAAAATTCATAGGGAATTTAAAGTGGGTGATCATGTATTCTTGAAAGTGAAGGCCAAAAAAGGTTCCATGAAGTTGGGAAATTGTTCAAAGTTGGAAGCTCATTATTGTGGGCGGTTTGAAATCCTAGAGAGGATTGGGCCTGTATATTATATGCTTGCATTAACTGCATCAATGTATATTCATAATGTATTCCATGTATCATTTCTCAAAAATTATATACCTGATGCTAATCTTTTTATTGATTGGAATGTGATTCAGAGGGAGAAAAAAGGTGCTTTTTAGGTGCATCCGATGTGCATACTAGAACAGAAGATCAAGTAGCTACATAATCGATCTATATAAATAGTAAAGGTGCAATGGACTTGGTACGATCCTAAGGCTGCAACTTGGGAGCACGAGGATGCTATTCATACATAATACCCACATTGTTTTGAATATTTTTGAAGATTTTGATGATAAATGTATATATGTATTTCACTAAGGAAAGTGCATAAATACAGGGATGGGAATGTAATACCCCAATACTGAGCCCCTATTGAAATTGTAAATATTTTTTAAAGGCTAGTGAGCCAGGTGATTATAAGCTAGGAGGCTTATGTGATGATTAGGTCAGAGAGCATAGATGATAAAGGCCAGTGAGCCTATTTGTGTATATGTAAACACTCATATAATTAATATAAGACATTGTTGTGTGCAGACTAAAATTCACTAGGAAGGGAAAGGGAGGGGCTAAGATCCTAGGAAAGGGGGCTAAGATATAGGGTTTATTGACAAAGGAATATTATAATATTATACCTAAATATTATGGTGAATATAATTATTTTATCCTAAGTCTCATGGGAAAGAGATTGAATCCCAAGTGGAGAGGAATGATCCCCTTGAGAGCCATGTATCATCAAGGGCGCATGCAAATAAGTGTGGGGGAAATTAGTTTATTTCTCACTCACCGAGACATTCACTCACTCATACATTCACACAGTCTTCCATTCTCTCCAAGTTTCGACCTATATATCATTAACACACCTATGAAACATGCACGCACTCTTGAGCTACCCAGACAATCTTTGGTTATCAATAGTGAACCATATCCCTACTGGGAGGCACAACACACTTGTACCTACCTGATCCAGTGTTGTACCTTTCCATTATTCTAATGTTGTACCTTTCCATTATGAGAATCATCTATTCCATGCCTTGAATGTTGTTTCTTCCATTACTTGTGCATTAGCTAAACAATGTTGTTGTCTTCACCATTCCCAATAACTGGTTGACTTAAGAATTGAACTGAGGAAACAAGTTTTCAGTCCCATGGGTTTGAAGAGGTAGGTTGTTAGGCCCGTGGATTGAAGAGGTGGTTTTTAAATTCCATGATAAACTCTCTCCAAGTGAGAGAATTGTTGGGAAAGTGATTTCTCGAGGGAGCCCAACTGTAGCTATAGTGCTTTGAGAATTCATGTCTAACTTGATTATGAAGCCTTGGAAGGGAAGTAGGGTAGTCGAAGAAATTTTGAGAAGAGAATGGGAACACTTCCTCAGGTGGTACAATAATGTGGGGAATGAGAGGTTGTAGGTTGTTAGTTTTATTTGGCTCCTCGAACGAGATCCATCCTGTTGTCTGATTTGTCTCAGACTAGCTAGGAATCCCTTTACCCAGGTGGATTTTAGTCCCAGTTCAGAGGTGACCCACTGCTGAAAGTTATCAGCAGCATGGTCTAAGGATGGGAGGATCATGGAAGCTATGCACACATTTGGTGGTCTTATATAAAATATAAGTATCAATTGTGTGTTAATTTACATGATGTGTATTTATATATGTGTTATATTTATGGGTATTTCCTATATATGTTGCATGTATATGTTTATTATTATTTCTGCATGAATATGTATATTGGAAGAATGCATTTGTATGTTTAAAGTTATACATATATACATATGTAATTATTGTTTTTATGGAGCGACATGGCCCTGACCTGGGTGGCTTGGGGATGTT
This sequence comes from Picea mariana, assembly GCA_032191745.1. Classification (NCBI taxonomy): domain Eukaryota; kingdom Viridiplantae; phylum Streptophyta; class Pinopsida; order Pinales; family Pinaceae; genus Picea; species Picea mariana. The sequence goes on along the minus strand of JASDQU010560010.1, from coordinate 55,612 downwards.
ACTATTTATGATGTTCTGCAAGAGTTTTTGTGTGCCATAGCCCAGCATGTATAAGGTTGGGTGAGTTACAATTTTGTATCACAACATGAAATTTTTTAGGTTCCATGACCCAACTTGGGTGGCTAAGTATGTTAGAACTGAGAGCTTTCTAATACTAATGGTTCTTGGTATTTCTTTAATATCCATAATGTTACCATTGTTATCTACATAAGTAAATGTTTTATCATAGGAATTCAGAATTACCTTATATTCTTCTAAACAGTCCATACCAATTTATAAATCATATGATCCTAGTTGAAAAACATTCAAATCTTCTTGAGTTTTAAAACCATTCATACTAATTACACATCCTTTAACAAGATTGGTAATTCTCCCTTTTGTTCCTATAGAAAGATGTACTTAGCCATGGTTTTTCATTTTTCTTTTTGTAACTTACAACTTTATACTATCTTAGGCGAAACATAACTTAGACTAGCACATAGATCAATCAAAATGGAAATTGTTTTATTATTCAACATACATTCTTATTGCAAACCCTCCTATGGGCCTGCTCGACCTCCCATTCTAGTATCAAACTATACAGGATCTGAAATGGCTCTCGAGTCCCCACAAGACCCTTAAATTCTTACCCCATATCGTTTTCCCACACTGCATGAAATTTTGTATTCGTGCGGGTCCTCTTTCTCCAACAGAGTCATGCTTATGACCTCAGGCTTAAAACCTCAGGCTTAATTTGGAAGATTTTATTTCAGCACTCTAGAACTTCGGGCTTCAGGATTTTCTCCACTCCAACCTTAGGCAAAAAACTTCTCTCAAATAGTTGAGTCGTTGAACTCCCAAGAGGTCCAAGGATCAACATTCCACACTCCTTTGCTAGAAAAACAATCAGTGTTCACTCCAGACTATGGAAATTTAGAAAATTCTCCACTCTGCATGACATCGATGAAATTTTCTTGAAGTTCCAAATTGTCGAACCACTCAAGGATCCAACAGCTTGCACTCACCCACTTATCTATGGTGGAGATTCACTACAGGACTTCAGAGCTTCGATACTTCGAGCCTCACCTGCAAAAACTACCTTAAATATGCTGGAGAAGTGAAGTCCAAAATACTTGGTGATTAAAAAATGTGCACCTTTTCCTTGATCGAGTGACTATGAGGGGTTCCAATTCCTCCCAAATAGATCTTTTCCACTTAGTCCTAAAACAAATGGATTTCTCCTCTTCTTGTGTTCCTCCCTGGAACCTTATACTCACTATCCATCATAAGGTTTGGCGCTTGAATGAGTCAAACTTTAGTGCACACTTTGTGCATCTCTCCTAATCTTTGGACTCGAAAAGGTCACCTGCACACTCCTTGCGCTATCTCTCCTAAGATTTATCAACACTTAACGAAGTTTTGTCTCTGTGCACTCATTGAAATTCATCTCTCCTATGAGATTTTACACTACACCGAGTGTAGGTGCACTCCTTTCGCTCACTCTATGTGTAATCTTACACTATAATAAATCAAGGATTCATTCACTAAAACATTGAGATACATATTCATACATATAGATAACAAAACAACATTTATCCAGTTACTCAGAGATAAACAAATTCACAATCTCAGAAATGTGTGAGCAACTCTCTTTTTCTATATTTCTTCAGCAATAATTTACAAGATTTCCAACAACCTTCAACAACTTCTTATGACCATATATGACATTTATTTATACATGAAGAGGCTTCTCGAACCTTTCCTCCAGACTATTCTAGTTCTTTCATATCACAATTAAAATCTTCCTACCACTAAGATGATTACAATAAATGAACAATTACAATTCAGATATGAGTCAACACTCAAAATATGTACATTCCTATAGGAATTAAATATAATTACACCATCTAGGAGCATATGCAATGGATCTATCCTAAAGATCTCATGGCATCTTTAATTACAAGGGTCTCAAAATTAAAGTGGCGCACCCTCCTTGGGATCCAAAATAGTTACAATGTGTTGCGTTGGATGCTGAGTCACCTTCCACGACACCTCATTAAATGATAATGGTGATGTTCCTTCATGATACTCCTATGGATAAAATATTCATGGAATCCTTTCCATGAGATCCTCCACTTCTTCTCCATGCTTTTGGATGTCTGCTTCAGTTATCCAATTGGCATCTTCTACTAGATGATTCTTCCACTTAACCAGATATTCATAATAAATCTTTCTCCTGGTTCTCTTAGAAATTATTTGATCTGAAATATTTTCTATCTCATGCTTATCTGCTATGGGAATTAGTTGCTTCCACTGAAACTCATCTTGATCATTTGTCCCTCCTACATCATCCATATTTTAAGGATATAAGTCTACTACGTTAAATATTGGTAAAATTCCAATGTCCTCTGGCAGTTAAATCTCATAAGCATTTGCAACAAATTTTCTAAGGATTTTACAAGGTGTTATCTTCTTCATATTCAGTTTATTATATTTCCCTCTTGGAAATATTTCCTTCCTCAAGTGTTCCAAGACTTGGTCTCCAACCTAAAAATTTAACTTTTTTTTTCTTTGATTTATTTTGTTCTTGTATCTCTGGTTGTTATCTTGTAGCTGATGTAATTTTTATATTTCTATAGTGAAATCATCTTCTCCTGCACTTCGAAATTCAACTTTCCCCAAATATCTCAATTCTAAAATTCATCTAAAATTCCTTTGGAATGAATTCCATAAACTTTCTGGAATGGGCTCTTAACAATAATCTTGTTTGGTGAGTCATTATATGCAAAATCCGTTTGAGGAAGAATTTGATCCCATTGATTGTTATGTTCTATTACCAAACTTTTTAGCAGATTCCCTAAGATTATAGTCACTACCTAAGTCTTTCCATATGTCTAAGGGTGATACGTTGAACTAAACGAAAAAAATTTCCCCATCTTCTTCCACAAATTCCTCCAAAAGTGTCCCACAAATTTGGTGTCTCTGTTTGAGACTATACTCCTGGGTAACCCATGCAATCTCACAATCTCCTTAAAAAACATATTTTTTATGTGAGTAAAATCACTTGTTTTGTGACATGGTATGAAATGTGTCATATTTGAAAACCTATCAACTACCACAAAGATTGAATCGTTTCTCCTCTGGATTCTTGGCAATCCCAGAACAAAATTCATACTTATAGCATCCCATGGCCTATTTGGAACAGGCAATGGTTGGTACATTCATGTGTTATGTTTCTTTCCTTTAGAATATTGGAAAATTCTTCATTTTTACATAAACGTCTTCACATTAGACCTCATGCTTGGCCAATAGTATGAAGATCTTAACTGTGCATATGTTTTATCATGGCCAAAATGTCTAGCCAATCCTCCACTATGTTTTTCCTTCAACAAATTGTCTCTGATTGAGAATTTCGGGATACACAATCAACTTCCTTTGAATAACAATCCTTGTTAGATTATATGCTCCATCCATTGGTTACTATCCCTTAAAAAAGGATTTTCACAAGCTTCATAAGCTTCCTTGAATTCTTGGTCTTCTTAGTACATCTCCTTGAGGTGTTCAAATCCCAAAGTCTCCACTTGTAATTCCTAGAAGATTAAACATCTCCTTCTCAAAGAATCTGCAACTTTGTTATCACTCCCACTAATATTCTTAATAACAAAAGAAAAATTATGCATGAATTCTACCCATTTTGCATGTCTCTGGTTCAATTTCTCTTGTCTGGTTATGAACTGCAAAGAATGATTGTTCGTATACAAAATAAACTCCTATGGTATAAGGTAATGTCTCCACCTTTTCAAAGATTGAATTATAGCATAAATATCCTTGTCACATGTTGAATATTTCCTCTTAGCATCATTCAACTTCTCACTAAAATAAGAAACATGCTTATCATCTTGACTTAAAACTGCACCAATGGACACTCCACTTGCATCACATTTGACCTGGAAACTCTTCCTAAAATATGGTAGAATTAAGATAGGTTTTTCTGTTATATTTTATTTTAACACTCTAAATCCTTTCTCGACTTATTTTTTCCAGTCAAAAAACCCATGTTCCTTCTTTATAGTATCCAGTATGGGTGCGAAATACTGCTAAAATTCCTCATGAATTTTCTGTAAAATATTGCTAACCCACGAAAACTTCTTACTTCAAACACACTTATTGGAATTAGAAGGCCATTCTATTATATCCCCCACCCTCTCTGGATCCATCTTCAATTCATTTGAAGATATTACAAACCCCAGATATACAAGTTTTTTCTTCATGAAAGAACACTTCTTTAAATTCACCAACAACTTTTCCTATTGCAACCTCCTAAACACCATCTTCAAGTGTCTTAAATGCTCCTCCTCAATCTTGTTGAAAAGTAGAATATCATCTAAATAAACAATAAAAAACTTACCAATAAAATATTTGAGCACTTTGTTCATTAACCTAATGAATTTACTTGGATCATTTGTTGAGCCAAATGGAATAACAAGCCACTCATACATTCCTCATTTGTTTTGAATGTTGTTTTCCATTGATCTCCTTCTCTCATTCTTATCTAATGATAACCGATTTTCAAGTATATCATGGAAAAATAACTAGCTCCACTCAGACAATCCATTAAATCATGCCTTATGGGTAACAAAAATCTATACATGATGGTTTATCTTGTTGAAGGCTCTAGAATCTATGAACATTATCCAACCTCCATCTTTCTTTGGACTCAACACAGTTGGTACTGCACACAGGCTCAAACATCCTATGATCAGTCCTTTTTCCAACAACTATATGACCTTCTCCTTGACCTCTTCATTCTCCTGAGGGGTTAATTTGTATGCTAATTTTTTCGGCAAACTTGCTCTCAAAATAAGGTCAACATGGTGACTAGTACTCCTGATGGGAAATAAAGTATGTGGCAACTCATCCACCACAATGTCAACAAACGCATCCAACAACTCCTGAAATTCCATGAGAAAATCATTCATAGAATTATTTATAAGGATGACTTTGGGCTTTCCTATAACAACAAACTGCATTTCCTGATCTTTCTTGACTTCTTTCAAGAGCTCCTTCTCACTCATGAGAAGTACACTAGGACTAGCCTCCTCTTTGACTCGCTTATCTTCTAATGGTAACAACATATGTTTACACCCATTTTTATCAAGGGTATAAGTATTCTTCCTCCCATCATGTATGAAATTACTATCATTTTATGAAGGCCTCCCCAACAGAACATGACAAACATCCATAGGTATGGCATCACATAAAACTTCATCCTTGTAACTACCAATTTTAAACTCAACTTTACAATTTGTACTTACCATAACTTGATGTCCTTTTTGCAACCAAGATACCCTATACAGACTCAAATGTGGTGTCGTCTCAAACTTTATTTTTTCCACCATATCCATGCATACTAAATTTTCATTGCTCCCACTGTCTATATCACCTTCCATACTTTGTCTTTGGTCTTGCAAGCAGTTCTGAATAAATCGTTTCTTTGGTATGGTTCTCCTACCTATTTTTTTGGCTTCACAAGATCTTTCCTTATCATGAGCGATATTCCCTCTTCAGTTTCTTCTACTTTCATCTCCATCTCCACATTCATCTGTTGCACCTCTGAAATGTGAGCTTCTCTAAATCTTGCATTCTTATTTTTAGGACATTTCCAAGATGTGTTCCTTGTTTTCCCGCAAGCATAAAACTTGAATTTTCCTCCTTTGCCTCTTCCTCTACCTCCTAGAAAAGGGTTCCTTCCTATAGAGTATCCTCCTCTATTTTTCTGATTGTTAAATCCTCCATCTTTTCCCCTTGATTTATAGAAATTTTCTCTTGTCGTTCCTTTTCCTCTGTTAGGACTTTGTTTCCTTGCCAATTTTTCTTCTTCTTTCAAGGATATATGATAAGAATCCTCTACATTCGTTATCATTACTAGAGTAATTTCATCATGGATTTCATACCTCAATCCATTTATATACCTAGCAACTTTCTCTTCATCATTTTCCTTAAGTCCTGCTCTTATATCCAGCTTATAGAACACTTTAGTATATTCCTTCATCGACAAACCCCTATGTCTCAGATTCTACAACTTTCTGAATAGATTCAAAAAATAATCCTTGGGTATGAATTTATCCTTAATCTTAGCTACCATTCTATCCTAACTATTAATCTTGGTATTAGCTTTCCTCTTTCTATCAGCCTGCAAATCATCCCACCATAAATATCATGTCCCTTAAGCCTGGTCACCGCTTGCTTTACTTTCTTCTCATCATCAATATCCTCATAATGAAAGTACTTGTCTAAAGCACTTATCCAGTCAAGGAATTCATCTATGTTCAAATTACCTTCATACATCAGAACTTCCATCTTTGCTCTGGTTCCCATATTGACAAAATCTCTTAGGAATCACTCCTCTGCTACTTCTTCTCCTACAACTTCTTCTTCTTCTAGATTTTAACTTTCAGCATCACTAACATCACCAACCTCTTGTGATATCCTTTGTGTTGTTTGCATGGAATCTAGACTTGCACAAATTTGTCCCATTTCCTCCTCCATAGCTTCATTGCCTATAGGTCTCTTCTTGCATCTCCTCAGTGACATGGCTTCTGATATATCTTTTTCCACACACAGATTTTTCCTTCCTTGATACCACTTGATGAAAACCATTCTATGGCCCTTCTCAACCTCTTGGTCTAAGATCAAACTATACATGATCTAGAATAGCTCTTGGGTCCCCACAAAACCCTTAAACTCTTACCACATTCTTTTTTCCTACACTGCTTGAAAGTTTTATTCATGAGGGTCCTCTTTCTCTAGCGGAGTTGTGCTAGTGACCTCGAGCTTAAAACCTCAGGATTAATTTGGAAGTGTTTATTCTGGTTCCCTGTAAATTTGGTCTTCGAGAGTTTCTTCGCTCCAACCTTAAACAAAACAATTCTCACAAATAATCGAACTATCGATCTCCCAAGGGGCCCAAGGATCAATGGTCCACACTCCTTTTCTAGATCAACAGTCTGTGTTCACTCCAAAATGTGGGACTTTGGGAGATTCTGATGCAGAACCCCTCTCTCTCTTGGGGCTACTCGACCTCCCAGTCTAAGATTTCTCAAGTCATTGAGTCAGATTGACTCTTCAGGCCTCTTCTAGACTCATGAATCATTTTAACACAAGTCCCCTAACTCCTTGGGCGTAGGTCCTATGTAACCCGCATAATCCTGCTAAGCCCATGCTCTCTTTCTAGAAATTTGAGTCATGGATGCTAGCTCCTTATGTTAGGCCCATTTTTCTTCATATGACCACGGGCTATGACCTCAAGCCAACTCCCTTCGCGACTTCAGACTTCGATGGTTTGAAATGCACCTACCTCCTATTTCCCCAAACCCCAAACCAGTGAAAACAATTGGACCAAATCTACGGTCTACACTTGTCCCACAACCAGTGACTCTGATCCACTTCATAAATTCGTCGTTCCAGAGTTTAGAACGTTCCAATGCCTCTTTCCCCCAAAGTAACCTTCACCCAAATCTTTGTATCGAGTTCCACGTGCTCACCTCAATCCACGATTGAGATTGTCCCTTACCTCCACTTCGGACGACCTTCGGTCAACCCACCTTTTATTCTCTTTCCTTTGGTGTCTCAATCCTCCAAAGTGATGGATCTTCTGCCACATGTCCTATCCCAATAGATGGCTCAAATGGAGTTCGACACTTCATCCTTCAAGACTTTTCGTTCCTTCAGTCTCTGTTTTCCCTGAAGTGATCTATCACCAAAGTGACAGAGGTGACACAACGTGTCCACACAATCGACGACTAGGATGATTCCTACCTTTTGGAGCTTTGGATGACTTTTGGTCAATGCTCCACTTTATCCTTAACTTGCCCTCGAAGTCCACGATATGGTGACACTTTTCCTTCCTAGATTGACAACCATAATCTACTTCGCTACTTCAAGATTCAGGAGTTTTGGCTTCACCAACTCAGATTTTTGTCGAAGTGATTTTCTCTAAACTGAAGGATCTATTGATTCCTTTCCATGCAGGATCTACGACCAAGAGCTGCTTCACAACTTTGGGCTTCGGGAGTTTTTCACACTCCACTCCCACTTTTCCCTGAAGTGATTTTCTTATGACTTGGAAGATCTCCTGCCATGCATCCCTTCTTCAAGGATGACTATGATTTAATTCGTAACTTCAGGATTTGGGGGTTTTGTACATTCCACCCCAAATTTTCCCCGAAGTGCTATTTTGTAGAAGCATGCAAATTTCCTCTACATGTCTCTCCTGGATCCAACAGTATAGGTTCACTTCATAGCTTTGGGATTTCGGCGGTCCCTCTCCTTGAACGATTTCAAATATTTGAATATGCGGAGTGCCGAAGAACTTCAAATATTTAACCTCCATGCAACTCTCCTAGATCTCACGGTCTAGAAATATCCTGATTTCTCTGAATGGATCTCTCTCATTGCTCACCTAGGTTCTCCCGAAGTGAATTTTCTCTAAAATTCAGGATCTTCCACCACCTTTCCCTCCAGATGATGGACATTACCGGTCAACTTTGGGACTTTGGCACTTCACGAGTCCACCCCGCCTATGCACTTAATGAGATTAAGGTGCATGCACTTACCCGGATCCAACTGATGTTGATCTTTTGCACCTAGATCCACTAGCTAGGATATTCTCTCCTACCCAATGTGCTCTTTATTCTCTTTGGACCCTAATCTGACATCCCATATTTCTCCCTGTAGCTAATCTGATGGATATTGTTTCTCCTCCTCCTGAGATTCTCCACTTCCTCCTGAACTAGGAAATTTTCGCAAGTATTCAAAGGTATTATCCCTTGAACTTTCTCCTACGAACCCGACTACTTGGGTCTCAAATTTCCTCCTCCTCCTCAGCTTCAAGACTTGAAACAAGTATGGTTTTTCTCACTCCTTGTGCTCTGCATGAAAAATTTCACTACTTCTCCTAATCTTTCTTTTTCTCGGATTTCCAAGGGACTCAACCCTTGTGCTTCCTTCAAAGGAATTTATGGTGCCCTCTTGGTAATCCAATGCTCTTCCTCTTGAGCTTGTAAAGTGAAACTAATTTACCTCTGAAGCACTCCTTGCACTTGACTGGCCTTCAGATGGTTGAATTTCAACACATTGTCTAACCTTTGGCCTAGTGCACTCCTTGCAATGGACTTCCTCTAGAGTTTTCATCAAATCTAGTCCTCATTGATTTCCTCCAAAACTTCAGTGTGTGATGGTTTTGTGCACTCCTTGCACTATCTCAAATCACTCCTTGTTGAGATTACATAGTATTCAGTAAATTTTTGGTGTCTCTCCTTGACACTTCTCTCTTTGAACTCAAAACAAAGTTCTCTTTCACCTGCTCAATTCCCACCTGGCATAGATCTACAAAGTTCTCCAACAACTTTGTCTCTTTATGCCTCCTCTTTCATAGTCTTACCTCCAGAGTATTCAGTAACTCTGAGGATCTCCTTGAGTCTGTAAATTTCCTCGTCTTCCCTCCTAGAATGTTCTCTCCTGAACTCGAAGAATAATTTAGGTACTCACTCTTTGTGTTGGCTCATGGAGTTTTCAGGAATCTGTTGTGCACTCCTTGCACTTAGCCTCAAGAACCCAAAACAATTTAAAAAAACTCTGAAAGATAGAGAAGTTTATCTTAACCCTGCAGATGGAAACCTATCATACATCTACAAAATACACACATAACCACACACATATGACATTCATAGAACACATAAATACACAGAAAAATCATAGACATGAAAAACTACTCTTTTGTATTAATATGAATGGTTGTTTACAATGTGTGGAGGCTCGCACTGCAACTAAGTCTCGACTCTATCCTTGGCTTAAAATGGTTTTCTCTCATCAGCCTTCAACATCCTCTACTAGGCATATATTACAAACATTTATAGAAGAGGGGCTCCTCAAGCCTTTCCCTCCAACTACACTAGTGGTGTCCAATCACCATTTACAACACCTATCTATTGAGATAGATTACATTGAAAGAACATAAACACTACAGATATGAGGTGATTATCAAGATATGTACAACTCATTGTAACACCCTGTTTCCCCCAGTTTGTAAAAATAACTATACTGGCCAAGTATTGTGGCAAACTCAGAAATGTGAATTTGTGATGTGAATGGACCTTGTGAAAAAGGTCCATGAATGTAAATAATATTATGAATATATATATTGCAGGACTGCTGAGAGGGGGATGTGCTGAAAAAGAGACCATGATGGCTGAAGAAAGGTGGTGGAAGGCACCTACAATGGTGGCGATAACTTCCATGAAAACCAATACCGTATTTGGATTTCACTGGCCCGGAGAACCAAGAGTGGCTCCCTGGCCCCAAATTAAATCACTCGCCAGGTTGGTAGGTAAATGGCTACTCATGAGTAATGAGGCATGGGGGTGAACTGCCCATCCGTAGAGTCCTCAAACCTGACCACCACGAGGAATATCATGCTACATGCAACCTCACTGAAAAGAGAAAAGGCAGGAAGAGTGTGCGATCAAGGGGCAGACATGAGGGAAAGAGGAAGGGAGATCGAAAGAACTCTGGAAAAAAACTACAGAGTGAGTGATAGCAGAGAAGAAGGAGAGTAACCTTCGATATCGGTCACTGGAAAACAAAGACTCAGTCTCACAGCATCGTGGTCTCATATCAGGGGTGGCTAGTGGTAAATCTGTTGGGAGTCGCTGAGCCTACGGTTGGGTGGAAACGAGCACCCCTCTCAGCAGTTGCATCACCTGGTATTTTTCTGATAAGTGTTATACCTTGTATCTTGAAATTTATATGCTGACATGTATGTTCAAAGTCTGTGCAATGATGAATGGTTTTAGTATAAGACTGTCTGCATGGTGTTTTCATTAGAAATGATGGCTACATGTTTTTATTGGAGAGACCATGTATGGCTTATGTTTATATATGTATATATATGATGAAATAATAGAGATTTTCAAGTCTGCTCTTGAAATATTTGTTCCTGTGTTTGTCCTACCTGATACCTTGGATAGATTTCCTCATGAAGGAACCCTTTCGAGACCGCTCCCTTACCTTCGAGAATACCTTCAAGTTTGGTCCTCAAAACCTGGTGTAAATTACCTGAGGACCCGAAGGAGGATGTTATGGTTTAAGTCTTAAAATCTTGCACGAGGGAGAATGGTCCTCGTGGACCTCAACATTTCATCATTTCGGTACCCGGAATACCCAAGGGCGAGTCCCCTTGCACTCGCAAGTCCCGAAATCCTGACTTGCGAAATCCTGAATTATTAGCGTGGGGGTAAATTAAGAGTTTTCAAAGTTTCAACACCCAGAGTATCTAGGTGCGAGTTTTCTTGCACTCGCGAATCCCGAAACCCCTACCTGCAAAATCCCAAAAAAGAAGTGTGTGGATAAGTATCGATTGGAGGAAGAAATGAGGGCGTTAATGCATCAACCCCTTTCCTTTTATCTTCGTAAGTAGCGAAGAAATCGAGACCATAGATCCCCAGGATCCGTGAGAGCATCTGGACCATCCATTTATAGGGACGCATGGCTGTCGATAAGCATTTCGATGTTTCGGTACTTGGGAAGACAAAGGGGAAGAACCTTGATCATCGCGATTCGCGAAACCCCGAAATAGTTTAAGGAGTGGATGAGATGGGATGGTTCGACATTTCAGTGCCCGGGATACCTAAGTACGAATCCCTTTATACTCACAAGTCCTGAATCTCTGGTTCACAAAATTCGATGGGAGAAACCCTGAAATAGATGCGTAGGTTTAGGAGTCAGTATTTTGGAGTTTCAGCTCCCGGAAGGTCTAGGCGCGAGATCTCCTGTCTGCGCACATCATGAAACTACAATTTGCGAAATTCTGAAATAATAATAGGATAGAGCAGCTATAAGATTCGGTGTTTCGACTCCTAGGAAAACCTAGGAGTGAGACTTCTTGTCATTACCCATCATAAAATCCCAAAGTACGAGATCCAGAAAAGGTCTAGTGTGGGTAAGCCTTGGTGTTTTGGACTTTTGGCAAATGGGAAACCCAAGGGTCAGTCTTCTTATACACGGCAGTCCCGAAATCCCAATGGCGGGAACCTCAAGATAGGGAAGTACGTTTGGAGTTAGTAGTTCATAGTTTGGCTCCCGGAAGACCGCGATGTGAGACCTCCTGTCATCGCATCCCCCAAACTCCCAACTTACGAAATATCGAAGAAATAGAACATAGAGAAGTGTGATATTTTGGTGTTTCCGCACCCGGGACATTTAGAGACGAGTGTCTGGTCCTCGTGTACCCTGAAATCTCGACTTGCGAAACCCCGAGGTATGAAACCCAAAAAATTAGTATGGAGCAACTAGGAGTAATGTTTCGGTGTTTTGGCACCCAGGATATCTAGAGGCAAATGTCTTGTCCTTGCATATCATGAAATCCCGATAGGCAAAGTCCCGAAATGAGGGAGCACACATGGTTTTAGTGTTTCGGCTTTTTCGGTGCCCGGGACTACCAAAGGTCAGTTTTCCTCGTGTTTGCTAGCCCTGAAATTTCAATGGATGAAACCCCGAAGTGAACAAGGGAATACCTGCATCGTGATTTTCCATCTCGCGAAAGTCGATGAGCACCCTCCGATAAGGCCTATGGCCATAAGTGCTGAACAGGTGAGTGTGGATAAGGGATGGCAGCATTTGTATCAGGCCCTGTAGGGAGTTGGGGAATCCTATTCCTTGGAGAAAAGAAGAAAAGGCCAAAAATTTTGGAATTTCGTAGTGGGTGTGTTACAAATTGGTATCAGAGAATGGTTACAACACTTGGCCTACTTGGGCTCATGAATGAGTTGTGCAAGAGCTCTGTTCAAAACACTCCAAAAAAGAGTAACCCTCTATCTTGACCCTCTTAATTCAAAAAATTTAAAGTTTGAAATGAAAATCCGATTTTGTATGCATGAGAAGGAAAAATGAATTATGCACGGGTTATGAATGTATCTAAAATATTGAATAACAACCAGCGTTTGTCTTTTGCACCCAAGCGGACGATCAACTGTAGGAAATTATAGACGCATAGAATGGTGACTCACCATGAAGTGGGAGAGGGCTCCCAAAATAGAGATGAAGAGTCTAATGAAAGGAGGGCGGTAGGGACCCCTCCAAATCTAGCTGAAACTATGAGGAGCCTCATGGTCGAATTACAAAGCTGCAAGGCTGACAATGAAAGGATGATGAAAGAACAAGAAAAGAAAAGAAAAATTAATGTAGTTTTACTGCAGAGCTTATCCGACCTACAAAGACAAATGCAGAATGAACATGAGGTACAGAAACATGGTCATATCAGTGACCACACTGAGAGGAGAACCTCGAAAAAGGTCCACCCTAGAGGTAAAGGAAAAGTGACGGACGATTCCTCTGAGAAGGAAGCGGGCGATTCAGAGGGCTCTTCTAGCAGCAGAACCAGTTCCTATTCTTGAAGGAAACAGAAGAAGAAAAAGCCTTCCAAAGGTCGTAAATTCAAATAATTCAGAAAAGCCAAACCACTCTCCTTCGACGGTGAAATAAAGAAGGGAGAGGAAGCAGAGGCCTGACTGCTTGAACTAAAGAAATATTTCAGAGTCCATGAATTTTCAGAAAATTTGAAGGCCCGAGTGGCCACCTTCAACTTCAATGGAAAGGCTTCCATTTGGTTGGAAGACCTTAATAATGTGAAAGGGGTTCGTGAAGAGGACCTGTCCTGGAAGAAATTTGAGAAATACTTCCAGAAGAAGTATTTTTCGGAAAAATATTTCGACGAGAAGACCAAAGAGTTTTATGAACTCAAACTGGGACAACTCACTATAGAAGAATATGTCAATAAATTCCTCGATTTGTTGAGGTATGTACCTTATATAAAAGAGGAAAATGCAAAGGTGCAACGCTTCATCAGTGGACTACCTAAGGACTATCGGAATAGAATTGAATTTGATGAGCCAAAGACTCTAGAAGGCACTATTCGAAAGGCAACCTACTGTCATGAATAGTTTGGGCATCGAGCAGAACCTCACGAAGGATGGAAACAGAAGAATAGTTCAAGATTTCAGAAAAAGGGGATTAAATTCCTAGGATTTAAGAACTATAAGAAGAATCCAAGAATGAGCTTCCCATCTCGGAGTGTGCACCAGCAGAATTTTTCCTCCTTGAGTGGAAATAAAACTTCTGGACCCATATCAGTGAAGACTGATAACCCAAAGAGAGAACCTTTGAAATGCTGGGGTTACGGGGAAGAACATCTATTGAGAGACTGTCCACACTAACAACAAAATAGTTGGAGGATTTATAATATCTAGGAAGCTACCACCGTCAATGATGTGGCCATGAGTGTGCCGCAAATTTATGCAGCCTTGGATAATAACCAGGCTGACCACCAAGCTTCAGTGGTGGAAATAGAAGGTATGATTTCCAACCATCTAGTATCTATTTTGATTGACCCTGGTTCAAATTTGAGTTATATAGCCCCTAAATTTGTTGATAAGTGTAAACTACAGCCACAAAAACATACCAAGCCATGGTTGGTACAGTTAGCCACTGGCACCAAAAGAAGGGTAGTAGAGGTTATACCAGCCTACCAATTGATGTTGGGTAAATTCCCCACCCAAGCAACCCTTAACTTAATACCCCTGGGATCGTATGATCTATTGATTGGTATGGACTGGCTAGCCGCCCATAAAGCCAGATTGCACTGTTGCCATAAAACCTTAGAATGTGTAAGTAAAGAAGGGTAAAAGATAACCCTTCAAGGGATCCGAAAACCTGTCTCATTAATACAAATATTAGCTCTACAAATGAGAAAGTATTGCCGAAAGGGATGTCCCCTATATGAAATACAGGTGTTGAAAACAATCGAAGGTGACAAACCAAGCCCTGACGATCACCCTATCCTGAGAGAATACAAAGATGTGTTTCCGGAAGAGGTACCGGGTCTACCTCTGAGAAGAGACATAGACTTCTCGATAGAACTTGCATCGGGAGCGATGTTGGTGTCTAGGACACCCTACTATATGAGCACACTCGAGTTAGTTTAACTCAAGTTTCAAATAAAAGAAATGATGGATAAGGGCTATATCCAGCCCAGTGTGTCTCCATGGGGAGCACTAGTCCCGTTTGTGAAAAAGAAGGACGATACCCTTATACTGTGTATAGATTATAGGCAACTCAATAAGGTAACCATAAAGAACAAGTACCCCTTGCCCAAGATCAATGACTTGTTCGATCAATTGGGGGGTGCGTCTATTTTCTCAAAGACTGACTTGAGGTCGGGATAACATCAAGTCCAAATTAAGGGTGAAGACATCCATACAAATTCCTTCCGAACATGGTATGGTCACTATGAGTTTGTGGTAGTGCCATTTGGGTTAACCAATGCCCCTGCCACTTTTATGTGCTTGATGAACAATGTACTCAAAAAATTCCTAGACAAATTGGTGCTGGTTTTTATTAACGATATATCAATTTACTCCAAGAATAGAGAAGAGAATGAAGAGCATCTTAGGCTTGTGCTGCAAGTGCTGAGAGAACATCATCTCTATGCCAAATTCAACAAATGTGAATTCTTCTAGAAGCAAATACATTACTTAGGCCATGTTCTATCCGAAG
>JASDQU010560010.1:0-39924 GCA_032191745.1 Picea mariana | reverse complement strand
TTGAAAATGTGGAGGCATTACCTCCTGGGAAGAAAATTTGTACTTATGACAGATCACTGTGGATTGCAATATCTGTTTGACCAACCAAAGCTCAATGCTAGACAAGCTAGGAGGATGGCCCTCCTTAGCGAGTTTGATTTCGAAATCAAACACATTAAAGGAAAGGAAAATAAGGTGGACGATGCCCTTAGCGAAAGTATGAAAACAATTCACCTGGCCTCAGTGAGTACCTATGAGACGGATGTCAAAGAAAGA
This sequence comes from Picea mariana, assembly GCA_032191745.1. NCBI lineage: Eukaryota > Viridiplantae > Streptophyta > Pinopsida > Pinales > Pinaceae > Picea > Picea mariana. Next base: position 39,669 of record JASDQU010560010.1, on the reverse strand, counting down.
GTTAGAAATGCACAAGGAACAGATCCATTCTTCCAGACTGTGACCTCGTACCTGCAACAAGAACCCACAGGGATAAAGTATGGAGACTACCAGATGATGGAAGAAGGTCTGCTCACTTACTGAAGCAGACTATATATTACAGATTGTGACAACTTGAAGAGGTTCATTATGGATGAACTACATAAAATACCCTATACTGGTCATCCAGGATATCAAAAAATGATCACGGCCACCAGGAAACAATTCTATTGGCCTGGGTTGAAGAAAGAAATAGCCGAGTACCTAGCCAAATGCATAGAATGCCAACAAGTAAAAGTAGAACACCGACACCCAGTAGGATTATTACAACCTCTACCAATCCCAGAATGGACATGGAAAACCATATGCATGGACTTCATCACCGGCTTACCAACCTCGACCAAACAGAATGACACCATCATGGTAGTAGTGGATAAATTGAGTAAGTCTGCTCATTTCATCCTCATCAAATCGACTTTCAAGTCAATAGATATCGCCCAGGTATTCATGAAGGAGATATTTAGACTGCATGGCATGCCAAAAGAGATCGTGTCTGACAAAGACATGAAGTTCACTTCCAACTCTTGGAAATCACTGATGGCGGGTTTAGAGACCAAATTGTTGTTTAGCACCGCCTATCACCCTCAAACCGATGGACAGATGGAAAGAGTGAACCAAATACTAGAAGACATGCTAAGAATGCATGTAATGCATCAACCCAAGAAGTGGGAAGACTACCTGCCACTGGTAGAATTTTCCTACAACAACGGCTACCAAGAATCCTTAAAGATGAGTCCCTTCGAAGTCCTCTATGGTATGTCGTGTAACACTCCAGTCAGCTGGAGTAATCCCATAAATAAGATTTCTTTTGGACCTGACATGTTGAAAGAAATGGAACAACACGTCACTCAGATAAAACAAAACCTGAAGGTCGCTCAAAACCGACAGAAAAGTTATGCCGACCAAAAGAGAACTCCAAGAGAGTTCAAAGCGGGAGATGATATATATCTTAGAGTTAAGCCCAGGAAAAGTTCCTTGAAAATGGGAGCTTGTGCCAAGTTAGCACCTTGGTATTGTGGACCCTTTGAGGTTCTAGATAGAGTCGGACTTGTAGCCTATAGGATAGCACTTCCTCCCACAGTAAAATCACATAATGTTTTACATGTTTCATTATTGAAGAAATATGTACATGATGCTAACCATATAATTGATTGGTCTGTGATCTAGGTGGAACTGGAGGGAGAATTTCTACCAGAACCTCAATGCATAATGGACATAAAGGAAACCCCGCTCCGGAACTGAACCATTTCACAGGTCAAGTTGCAATGGAAACATTTTGGCCCAGATGAGGCTACATGGGAAATGGAGGATGATATGAAACAGGCATATCCGATTTTGTTTACATCTGTACCTGCATGTCAAGTTGATAGATAGAACATCGAGGATGATGTTCCTTTAAGGGGGAGGGAATTGTAACACCCTGTTTCCCCCAGTCTGTAAAAATAACTATACTGGCCAAGTATTGTGGCAAACTCAGAAATGTGAATGTGTTATGCGAATGGACCATGTGAAAAAGGTCGATGAATGTAAATAATATTATGAATATATATATTGTAGGACTGTTGAGAGGGGGATGTGCTGAAAAAGAGACCGCGATGGCTGAAGAAAGGTGGTGGAAGGCACCTAGAATGGTGGCATTAACTTCCACCGAAACCAATACCATATTTGGACTTCACTAGCCCGAGAACCAAGAGTGGCTCACTAGCCCCAAATTAAATCACTCGCCAGGTTGGTAGGTAAATGACTCCTCATGAGTAATGAGGGATGGGGGTGAATCGCCCATTTGTAGAATCCTCAAACTTGATTACCATGAGGAAGATTGTGCCACACACAACCTTGACGAAAGAGAAAAGGTAGGAAGAGTGTGCGATCAAGGGGCAGATGCGAGGGAAAGAGGAAGGGAGATCGAAAGAACTTTGGAAAAAAACTACAGAGTGAGTGATAGCAGAGAAGAAGGAGAGTAACCTTCATTCTCGGTCACTGGTGAACATAGACTCAGTCTCGCAGCATCATGGTCTCATCTCGGGGGCGGCTAGTGGTAAATTCGTTGGGAGTCACTGAACCTATGGTTGGGCGGAAACGAGCACCCCTCCCAGCAGTTGTGTCACCTGGTGTTTTTATGATAAGTGTTATACCTTGTATCTTGAAATTTATATGCCGACATGTATGTTCATAGTCTGTGCAATTATGAATGGTTTCAGTATAAGATTGTTTGTATGGTGTTTTGATCAGAAATGATGGCTGGATGTTTTTATTGGAAAGACCATGTATGGCTTATGTTTATATATGTATATATACGTTGAACTAATACAGATTTTCAAGTCTTCTCTTGGGAGATTTGTTCCTATGTTTGTCCTACCTGATACCTTGGATAGATTTCCTCACGAAGGAACCCTTTCGAGACCACTCCCTTACCTTCAAGAAGACCTTCGAGTCTGGTCTTCAAAACCTGGTGTAAATTACCTGAGGACCCGAAGGAGGATGTTATTGTTTAAGTCTTAAAATCTTTCACGAGGGAGAATGGTCCACGTGGACCTCAACATTTCGGCATTTTGGTACCTGGAATACCCAAGGGCGAGTCCCCTTGCACTCACAAGTCCTGAAACCTTGACTTGTGAAATCCCGAATTATTAGCGTGGGGGTAAATTAAGAGTTTTCGGAGTTTCGGCACCCGGAGTATCTAGGTGCGAGTTTTCTTTCACTTGTGAGTCCCGAAACCCTGACCCGCGAAATCTCGAAATGGAAGTATGTGGATAAGTATCAATTGATGGACGAGATACTATCAGAATATCTGAGGTCAGTTTCAACCATTAGATTGGAGGAAGAAACGAGGGCGTTAATGCCTCAACCCCTTTCCTTTTATCTTCATAAGTAGCAAAGAAATCAGGACCATAGATCCCCAGGATCCATGGGAGCATATGGATTGTCCATTTATATGGATGCGTGGCTGTCGGTAAGTGTTTCGGCATTTTGGTACCCAGGAAGACAAAGGGGAAGAACCCTGATCATCGTGAGTCACGAAACCTCGGTAACCAAAACCCTGAAACAGTTTAAGGAGTGGATGAGATGGGATAGTTCGACATTTCGGTGCCCGGGATACCTAAGTACGAGTCCCTTTATACTCGCAAGTCTTGAATCTCCGGTTTGAAAAATTAAATGGGAGAAACCCTGAAATAGATGCGTAGGTTTAGGAGTCGGTGTTTCGAAGTTTCAACTCCTGGAAGGTCTAGGTGCGAGATCTCCTGTCTGCGCACATCACAAAACTCTGATTCACAAAATCCCGAAATGATAATAGGACGGAGTAGCTATGAGTTTCAGTGTTCCGACTCCCAGGAAAACCTAGGAGTGAGACTTCTTGTCATTACCTATCATGAAATCCTGAAGTACGAGATCCAAAAAAGGTCTAGTGTGGGTAAGCTTTGGTGTTTCGGTGTTTTGGAAACTGGGAAACCCAAGGGTCAGTCTTCTTGTACATGTCAGTCCCGAAATCCCGATGGAGGGAACCTCGAGATAGGGAAGTATGTTTGGAGTTAGTAGTTCGGAGTTCAGCTCCCAAAAGACCTCGATGTGAGACCTCCTGTCATCGCATCCCCGAAAGTCCCGACTTGTGAAATCCGAAAGAAATAGAACATAGAGAAGTGTGATATTTCGGTGTTTCAGCACTCGGGACATTTAGAGGCGAGTGTCTTGTCCTCGCTTACCCCAAAATCTCGACTTGCGAAACCCCAAGGTATGAAACCCCAAAAATGAGTATGGAGCGACTAGGAATAATGTTTCGGTGTTTCGGCACCCGGGATATCTAGTGGAAAATGTATTGTCCTCGCATATCGCTAAATCCCTATAGGAAAAGTCCCAAAATGGGGGGGCACACATGGTTTTAGTGTTTCTGCTTTTTGGTGCCCAGGACTACCAAAGGTCAGTTTTCCTCGTGTTCGCTAGCCATGAAATTCTGATGGATGAAACCCCGAAATGAACAAGAGAATACCTGCATCATGATTTCCCGTCTCATGAAAGTCAATGAGTACCCTTTGATAAGGCCTGTGGCCATAACTGCTGATTAGGTGAGTGCAGATAAGGGATGGCAGAGTCTGTATCAGGTTCCGTAGGGAGTCGGGGAATCCTATTCCTTGAAGAAAAGAAGAAAAGGCCGACAAATTTAGAATTTCATAGTGGGTGTGTTACACTCATACCATATTAAAGGCCCTTCTATCTACTTCCTCTACTAAGGCATAAAATCAACTCTTCCATCGTTACAACGTTTAATTGAATTTAAATTACATTGATTTATTTTTAAATTGAGGGAAACATGAGAGGGTTGGCGCCTCTCCCCCTCTTCAATGCACTTTGATGAGCTGGAATACTGGTGTGTGATAAGGTGGAAAGGATTTCCATCCATCATACTCCACTACTAGTAAAATCATGAGCTCGTTCTCATGGTTCCCTCTTCTCCACTGTTGAAATCCCCATGGATCCCAAACTTTCCCGGAGTTGTCCACCTGCTCCTCTGTTTTGTTGTTGCTACATCCCTGCAGTTGTTGCATGATTTCTTCTGCTCAGATTCTCTTTGCTGACAACTTCTTCTACTAACTTCAACATTATCCTCCTTATCTCCTCTATCACCTTGTCCAGCTACTTTGTTGGATGGCTCCTCCTTTCATGCAGACTTCTGAAGTGACATATATTCTACCACATGTCTTATCCCAACGGATGACTCATATGGAGTTTGACACTTTGGCCTTCAGGAATTTCATGCCTTCACTCCCCATTTTCCATGAAGTACTCTATCACCGAAGTGACGGAGATGACACCAAATGCCCACATAATCGATGGCTAAGATTATTCCTACCTTTTGGATATTCGGACGACTTCTGGTCAACGCTCTTCTTTGTCCTTAGCTTTCCCTCTAAGTCCATGATCTGTTGATGTGTGTCCTTCCCAGATCGATGACTGCAATCTAATTTGTTACTTCGAGATTCAGGAGTTTTGGCTTCACTAACTCCACTTTTCGTCGAACTGATTTCCTCCAAACTGAAGGATGTATTGACACCTGTCCACGCATGATCTATGTCCCATACCTTCTTCACAACTTCAGGCTTCAGAAGTTTTTCACAGTCCACTCCCACTTTACCCTGAAGTGCTTTTACGCTAAACTGGCAGATCTCCCACCCCACATCACTTGTTCACAGATGACTACGATTTACTTCATAACTTTTGGTTTCATGGGTTTTGTACATTTCACCCCGAATTTTCCCCCAAGTGCTCTTTTTTCGAAGCATGCGGATGTCCTCCACATGTATCTCTTGGATCCAATGGTCCATATTCACTTCGCAGCTTCAAGACTTCAGCGGTCCCACTCTTTGAATGCATTTAAATCTATGAGTATGCGGAGTGTCAAAGGAATTCAAAGATTTAACCTCTGTGCAACTCTGCCAGATATCACGGTCTAGAAATATCCTGATTCCTCTGAATGGATCTTCCTCGCTACTCACCTCAGTTCTCCCGTAGTGAATTTTCTCCAAAATTCAAGATCTTGCACCACCTATCCCTCCAAACAATGGACATTCCCAATCCACTTCAAGATTTTGGGACTTCGCAAGTCCCCCCATCCTTTTCACTTTATGATATTAAGGTGTGTTCACTTACCGGGATCCAATTGTACTTGATCCTTCGTGACCAGATCCACTAGCTAGGATGTTCTCTCCTAATCGATGTCCTCCTTCTTTGTCCTAGACCCTAATCTGACTATCCATATCGCTCCCTGTAGCTAATATGACGGTTGTTGTTGCTCCTCCTCCTGAGCTTGGCCACTTCCTCCCGAACTGGGAAATTTTTGCAAGTGTTCAAAGCTCTTGGCCCTTGAACTTTCTCCAGTGAACCCAATTTCTTGTGTCTCAACTTTGCTCCTTCTTTTGAGCTTTGGGACTTGAAATAAATCCAATTTTGTGCACTCATTGCACTCTAAATGCAAACTTGCACTACTTCTCCTAAGCTTTCATTTTCTCGTATTTCCAAGGGACTCGACCCTTCTGCTTCCTTCAAAGGAATTTTTGGCTCCCTCCTGGAAATCCAACACTCTTCCTATTGAGCTTGTAAAGTGAAAGTACTTTACCTATGGTGCACTCCTTGTGCTTGACTAGCCTTCAAATGGTTGTCTTTAAACACTTCATTTAAGTGTTGGCCTAGTGCAATCCCTGCACTGGACTTCCTCCATAGTGTTCAACAACTTTGTTGCTCTTTGAATACCTCCAACACTTCAGAGTGTGTTGGTTCTGTGCACTCCTTGTTGAGCTTACAGAGTATTTAGTAACTCTGTGGTGTCTCTCCTTGACACTTCTCTCTTTGAACTCAAAACAAATTTATCTTGTGCACTCTTGCACTTGCTCAATGCCTACCTGGCAGAGCTCTACAAATTTCTCCAACAAATTTGTCCCTCTATGCCTCCTCTTCCATAGTCTCTCCTCCAGAGTATTCAGTAACTCTAAGGATCTATGTGAGTCTATAAATATCTTGGTGTGCCCTCGTGGAACGTTCTCCCTGGAACTCGAAGAAGAATTCGAGTACAAAATCCTTGCGTTGGCTCACAAAGGTTCCAGAACTTTGTCATGTAGTCCTTGCACTTAGCCTCAAAAAAGCAGAACAATTTAACACAACTCTTAAATATAGAGAATTCTCTCTTAACCCTGCATATGTAAACCTATCATACATCTACAACATAAACACATAACCACAAACATATGACATTCATAGAACACATAAACACACAGAAAACTCACATGCAAGAAAAAAGGCTCTTTTGTATTAATATGAATGGTTGTTTACAATGTGTGGAGGCTTGCACTGCAACTTAGTCTCAACTCTCTCGTTGGCTTAAAATGGTTTTCTCTCATCAACATTCAACAACCTCTACTTGACATGCGTTACATAGCTTTATACAAGAGGGGCTCCTCGAGCCTTTCCCTCCAACTACACTAGTGGTGTCTAATCATCATTTACAACGGCTATCTACTGAGAAAGATTACATTGAATGAAAATAAACACTTCAGATCCGAGGCGATGCTCAAGATATGTACAACTAAGACCATATTAAAGGAATTTCTATCTACTTCCTATACAAAGGCATCAAGTCGACTCTTCCAGCCTTACAACATTTAATTGCATTTAAATTACATTGTTTTTTTTTTAAATTGAGGAAAAAATTAGAGGGTTGGCGCCTCTCCCCCTATTGAATATGATTTGATGAGATGGAATGTTGGCATGTGATAATATGGAAAGGATGCTCCTCCATCATGCTCCACTTTTGGGAAAATCATGTGCTCCTACTCATGGCTCCCTCTACTCCACTATTGAAATCCCTTTGGATCCCAAACTTTCCCATGGAGTTGTCCACCTACTCCTCTATTTTTTTGTTGTTGCTTCCCTTCCGTTGTTGCAGGATTTCCTCTTATTATATTCTCCTTGCTGAAAATTTCTTCTTCTGACTTCAACATCAACCTCCTTATTTCCTCTATCAACTCTTCCAGCTTCTCTAGTGGTTGGGTCCTCCTTTCATGTAGACTGCCTTGCTGCACCTCCTCCTTATCAATGGGTAGATCAACTTGATATCCCATGCTGCCTTCATCACTTCTAGCCTTTAATTGCCACTTCCCTGTAGATTTATATTCTATAGTATCCTCACTAAGTTGTTGTTCAAATATTTCCTCTGGAAAATTAGCTTCTTCCATTTTTGTTTTTTGTACACTCCCAGCTTCCTCCATTTGCTCCCTAGAATGGAATTCCTCCCAATGTGTTTCCAACTTAACATGTTGGATGTGATAACTCTGCATACTTACCCTTCTCTCCAAGGCCTCCAGTTCTTTACACAGACCAAAAAAATATATGTTGTTTGCTTCCTCTTCTGTTGTAGACTCCAGTGCTGCAGTAATCTCTTGTTCATCTTCCTGGATGAAATATCTGAGCCATTCTGATGAATTCTCTTCTCCTTTGTCTACTACTTGGGAATATTTTGATGTTTGCACCTTCACCTCTATGACAATCACACCTGGTTGTCCTTTTGCTGCATTTGCAACACATATTATAGCCTTTTCTTGGTTACTTGGAAGGAATATCTGAATTTCCCTAATGATCAGAACACACCTCCGATCCTCCTCCATCAACACTCCTTGATGACCTGAACTCATAGTTGAGTTGATTTCTTCTCCCTTGCCCACCTGGAAATCTAGTATTTCATTCCTAACCTCCTGGCAGTTTATGAGATATACTGATATCATCTCATTCCCCACCTAGCAATCTAAATTTTCCTCACTTCCCTTCTGCTAGTTCATGAGATCTGATGATCTCTTCTCCTCCTCATCATTGAGGCTCTTTCCAAATTCTGGATCACATATGTGAACCACTTTCCCTGTGTTACTAAGGGTTTCAATTTCCCTCATCCATATCCTCAACTCTTGGTGTTTCCTTCGGGCCAACAACTTCTAAACATGCCATTTTACTTTCCTCTTCAAATTCCATTGGTACCTGCAGTGTACATATGCTTCCTGTTGCATATTCAATGTCAGCCTCTCCATTTCTTCTCCTATCTCAGTGAGCTCCCTGTCAATTTCTTCCATGATTTTCTGTTGGCGGTCTTCTCTTCTAGCCCGCTCATGGCCTTCATTAGCCATATCCTCCTTCGACTTTATCCCACTTGGTTGTATATTGTCTACTCTACAACTGAGATCATATCCAACTTCTTCTTCTTTATATCCTTTGCTCCTTTTCCTGATGTCTGTAGGAGAAATCAATCTCTTTGATACCACTTGATGGTATCAGACCATCTTCTTTTTCCTACAGAATTTTAAAATATGTGGCTCCAAAACCACTTCACACAGACCCCCTCTCTTTCTCGAGGATGTTTGATCTCCCAGTCTAGGATCGACTCTTAGGGCCTTTGCTAGACTCACAAATCATTTTAACATTGGCCCCCTAACTCCTTAAGTGCATGTATTATGTAACCTGTGGGCTCTTGCTAAGCCCCTGTTCTCTATCTAAAAATTTGAGTGATGGGTGCTAGATCCCTATGCTATGCCCCTTCTTGTTCATATGAACATGTGATATTACCTAGGGCCAAATCCCTTCACAACTTTGAGCTTCATTGGTTTTGAATGCACCTGCCTCTTATTTCCCTAAACTTTGAACCAATGAAAACACTTGGATTAGATCTATTGTCTGTGCTTGTCCAATATCCAACGACTATGATCCACTTCAAAACTTAGGCGTTCAGGAGTTTTGAATGTTCCAATGGCTCTTTCCCATGAAGTAAACTTCATCTGAAGCTTTGGATTGAGCACCACGTGCTCACCTCAATCCATGGTTGAGATTGTCCTTTACTTCCACTCTGGACGACCTTCAGTCAACACCCCTTTTCTTCTCTTTCCTTCGGAGTCTCAATCCTTCGAAGTGATGGATCTTCTTCCATGCATCCTGTCATAATGGATGACTTAGATGGGGTTCGACACTTCGACATTCAGGATTTGTCATGCCTTCACTCTTCATTTTCCCTGAAGTTCTATATCACCAAAGTGACAGAGATGACACCACGTTTCCACACAATCAATGGCTAGGATGATTCCTACCTTTTGGAGCTTCAGACGACTTATGGTGAATGCTCCTCTTTCTCCTTAGATTTCCCTCTAAGTCCAGGATTTGGTGACACGTTTCCTTCCAATATAAACGACCGCAATCAACTTCGTGACTTCCGTCTTCAGGAGTTTTGGCTTCACCAACTCCACTTTTCACCGAAGTGATTTCCTTCGAATAGAAGGATCTATTGACACTTCTCCATGCCAGAACTATGACCCAAACCTGCTTCATAACTTTGGGCTTTGGGAAATTTTCACACTCCACTCCCACTTTTCCCCGAATTTCTTTTCCTATCAACTGGCAGATATCATGGCATGCATCCCTTCTTCACATACGACTACANTCAGGGGTTTTGTACATTCCACCCTAACTTTTCCCCAAAGTTATCTTTCATCGAAGCATGTGGATGTATGCCATGTGTCTCTCCTGGATCCAATGGTCTTGGTTCACTTCGCAGCTTCAAGACTTCGGTGGTCCTGCTCCTTGAACTCTTTCAAATCTCTAAATATGTGGAGTTACGAAGGTCTTCAACGATTTAACCTCCATGCAACTCTCCTAGATCTCACAGTCTAGAAACATCCTGATTCCTCCAAATGGATCTTGCTCACTTCTCACCTAGGTTCTCCTAGAGTGAATTTTCTCCAACCTTCAAGATCTTCTGCCACCTGTCCCTCTAGATGATGGACGGTCCCGGTCCACTTTGGGACTTCACGAGTCCACCCCTCTTGTGAAATTTATGAGATTAATGTGCATGCACTTACCTAGATATAACAACTGTTAATCCTTCATGCCAAGATCCACTGGCTAGGATATTCTCTCCTTCTCGGTGCACTCCTTCTTCCTCCTAGACCCTTATCTGAATGTCGAGATCACTTCCTATAGATGATATGATGGATGTTGTTTCTCCTCCTCCTAATATTCACCACTTATTCCCGAACTAGGATATTTTTGCAAGTATTCAAAGGTCTTGGCCCTTGAACTTTCTCTTGCGAACATGACTGCTTGGGTCTTGACTTTGATTCTCCTCCTGAGCTACATGACTTTAAATAAGTCCTCTTTTGTGCACTCCTTGCGCTCTGTGTGCAAACTTTCACTACTTCTCCTGAGCTTTTGTTTTCTCGGATTTCCAAGGGACTCCACCCTTCTGCTTCCTTCAAAGGAATTTCTAGTGCCCTTCTCACAATCCAACGCTCTTCCTCCTGAGATTATAAAGTGAAACTACTTTACCTATAACACACTCCTTGTGCTTGACTAGCCTTTAGATGGATGTATTTCAATATTTCATCTAAGTGTTGGCCTAGTGCACTCCCTTCACTAGACTTCCTCCAGAGTGTTCAACAACTCTATTCCTCTTTGATTCCCTCCAACACTTCAAATTGTGTTGGATCTGTTCACTCCTTTCACTGGCTCAAATCACTCCTTGCTAAGCTTATAGAGTATTCAGTAAATCTTTGGTGTCTCTCCTTGACACTTCTCTCTTTGAACTCATTTTTTTTTTATCTTATGCACTCTTGCACCTGCTCAATGCCAACCTGGCAGAGCTTTACAAATTTCTCCAACAACTTTGTCTCTATGTGCCTTCTCTTGCAAAGTCTCTCCTCAAGAGTATTCAGTAACTCTGAGGATCTCCTTGATTATGTAAATCTCCTGGTTTTCCCTCCTAGCATGTTCTCTCTTAAACTTGAAGTAGAATTCGGGTACACACTCCTTGTGTTAGCTCATAGAGGTTTCATGACTTTGTTGTACACTCCTTGCACTTATCCTAAAGAACCTGAAACAATTTAACAAAACTCTCAAAGATAGAGAATTATATCTTAACTCTGCAGATGGAAACCTATCATACATCTACATCATACACACATAACCACACACATATGACATTCATAGAACACATAAACACACAGAAAACTCGTAGGTAGGAAAAATTGCTCTTTTGTATTAATATGAATGGTTGTTTACAAAGTGTGGAGGCTCAGATTGCAACTGTGTCTCGACTCTCTCCTTGGATTAAAATGGTTTTTTTTCATCAACCTTCAACATCCTCTACTGGGCATATGTTATAAATATTTATACAAGAGGGGCTCCTCAAGCCTTTCCCTCCAACTACTATAATGGTGTCCAATCACCATTTACAATGCCTATCTACTGAGGCAGATTACATTTATGAACATAAACACTTCATATATGAGGTGATGCTTAAGATATGTACAACTCATACCATATTAAAGGCCTTTTTATCTACCACATGTACAAAGGAATCAACTCGAATCTTCCAGCCTTACAACATTTAATTGCATTTAAATTACATTGAATTTTTTTTAAATTGAGGAGAAAAGGAGAGGGTTGGTGCCTCTCCCCCTCTTGAATGCGCTTCGATGAGATGGAATGTTGGCACATGCTAAGGTGGAAAGGATTCTTCTGCATCATATTCTCTACTCTACGTGACAATGACCAAATTTTCCCGGAGTGTCGAATCACTGAACCACTTGAGGATTGAATAACTCACACTCACCCACTGATCTATGGTGGATATTCACTCAGGGATTTTGGAGCTTCAGGAATCTCGAACTCACTTACAAAAACAACTAAAATATGTCAGAGAAGTGAAGTATGAAGGACTTGGGGATTAACAACCACACAACTTCTCCTCCATTGAGCAACTATGAGGGGTTATGAATCCTCCTGAATAGATCCCATCCACTTGTTCCTAAAACAAAGGGATATCTCATCTTCTTGTGTTCCTCCCTGGAACCTTAAACTCATTATCCCTCCTAAGATTTTTCACTTGAATGACTCAAACTCTGGCGCACACTCTGTGCTTATCTCCTAAGATTTGGACTTGAAAAGGTCACATGTGCACTCCTTGCACTATATGTCCTGAGCTTATCAAGACTTAATGAAGTGTTGGCTCTATGCATTCCTTGCACTTCATCTCTCCTCTGATATTTTACACTACTTTGAGTGTAGGTGCACTCCTTGCACTCGCTCTCTATGTAAACATACACTATCTCTCATGAGCTTCTAAACCTGTAAGCAGTTCGAACTCCGCACACCTTCCATTGGCATTGTGCACTCTTTGAACTAAGATTCTCAGAAGAGAAACAATTGAAACTTATAACTAAATCAAGGACTCAATCACTAAAACATTGAGATACACATTCCTACAAAGAGATAACAACACAACATTTATCGAGTTACTTATAGATAAGCAAATTCACAATCTCATAAATGTGTGAGCAACTCTCTTTTTCTATATTTCTTCAAAAATAATTTAAAAGAGTTTCAACAACCTTCAGAATCTTCCTTTAGGCATATATTACATTGATTTATACATGAAGGGGATTCTTTAACCTTCCCTCTAGATTATTCTAGTGCTTTCATATCACAATTATAAGCTTCCTTGTAATGTTTCCCAATTTTGCCATAAAAAAACAATTTGTAGCCATTAATTCTCAAATTAAAGTTATATTTAATTTCAACCTTACTACATGGGAATCATGTACCCCTTCCTTTCGTCATTAAAGACTTACCACAAATCTTTAATTATTGATCATTACAGACCTTATCCCTACTTACGTCTTAAAGGGGAATGCATTCCAATAAGTCCATAACTAATAGATTATAATGAATTATAAGGTAATCATAATTGCTCATATCATATCCTACATTATTACCCTTAACCCAACTATATCCTTATGGATGTCTCGCTACTAAACGTGCAAGAACATAAAGGTTATATGCCATTAATTTCGATCATGCGAGTAAGGCACATTACAAGGAAGGTGAAAATGCGTAGGAAACCTTAAATTCAGAAAGGAAAAAATGTTTCCTCAGGCTTAGGGTGACAGGGAACTTATAGACCTCATTACTATCACTGTGACCACTAGTACGTGCAAGCGTTATGACTTGGAAGGTGGTAATTAGGCTAGGTATACGTATTACTCACTCTCATATAACTGTTGTCCCATCCGAACTAACCCTTGGCCTCAGGCCTTTCCTTCCTCGACATGAATCGATACCTAACTAAGTATAGGATTCTATAAGCAACGAGAATCCGGTCTATCTGTCAAAATATTTTCCCAAGGGATGAAATGGAAATAACCTGGGGTACGCTTCAAGCAGGTGTATAGAAATCTCTGTCAAGCATTTAAGGCTTCCCGAAAGTATGCCCTCGGAATTTTTGCGAGCGTTAAAGTATCCAATGGGACTTCACCAACTTTCCCTAACCACGATGCACAGGTACATATTTCCATTACGCTCTAGTAGTCGGGTTCTTGGAGGTTACTCCATATTCATAAGGTTGGTTCTGTGTATCTGGTGACCATTCCCTAGTGTTTTCTTTGAGTGTTCTGAATGCTTGTGTCGACGATTCAGTATGGTGGATGTGCGCTTGACGGACCCCTCTCACCGAAAAAATGTCTTAATGAGGTAAGGCATTTGACTGATAACCCCAATAAATCTCTTAGTGTTATACTAGATTTATCTATGTTTGGACTGTAAACTTTTAACAGAGTTTTTCTTTTGACAAACAATTGTGCTAGCTTTAGGTTATTAAATATTTTCTCCACGTTCCGCATGATATTTCCTGGTTGTAATCCATAGGGAAAGCTAGACTCCGCTCATGAATGTGAGGTTTCTAGACTTATACTGTCTCGACATTGAACCTTCCCTACTGTTATGTTTAAGAAGACTAGAACATAAAGTGTACTCTGTTGTAGCACCGAGTATATTCTTAAGTTCTTTCGACTCTATCCTGAGTGGGTTGCCTCCACATATCAAGTGGCTCTTTGGAGTCAGGATATAACTAAATATTCATATCCATTACTCTCTTTAATCCTCCTCGGTAACCTGTAACTAGTCAAAGAGGACGGCCTGGTTAGTACAACTGATATGGTTATTTTGTAACGCGTATAAATTTCTTACGGGAATTCCCCTTTTTTTCTTTTGTTACCTGTGGTATAAATTATCCCCAAGTTTCGAGCTTCAGCCAAGGGTTTTCCCTTTCCATTCTAGAGTTTGTAACTATTTCATATTTGTTGCTCCAAGATCAAGCGTTTGTTGAATATTTCTGTATGGTGCTAAGAGCATAGGCGACCATGCTGGATACATTTTAATAGAGTACAATAAATTATATTTAGCATGAGTTTATTTACTGTCCTAAAATAAAATGGTGAACTTTATTGGTTCACAACTAAACATGGGGCCTATGGTTTTGAATGTGAGGTACCCATCAGGCGACTCTTCACCCTTTCCACCTCTTCGAGTTCAACTACCCCTTTAAGGATATGAGGAGGAGGCAGAGTCTGCTTTCGACATTCATTAGCTAAGTAAATTTTACAGAACTATTTTATGAATTGGATTCTTTTCTGACCGGTATTCTATTGGTTGATTGATATTAATAATATCTTCTTTCTTTTTCTCTACAGGATTGGATGTCTTTGCCGCTCCTTGAACCCAGGTCATCGCTTTAAGAAAAAAGAGGTATTTGGGTTCCTGATACCATTCTCCTTCAACAAAATAGTATATCAGGTCTATCACAAGGAATAAAGTTTGCTCTAGTGTATGGTTATTGTGGGTAGAGAAATACCAGTTCCTACCAGTCTAGTTATTATTACAATTTTCCTTTAAAGAGACTTAAAGGGGGCACAATCTCTACCAATACTTGAGCAAATGATTTATCTTTCTCTTATGTTATATCAAATGCACTTAAGACCATGACTCTATGATCTAGTATTTAGATAAGTTTAAGTATTGTAATCTTTATCCTATATCCATGTTCGGAAATATAAAGTGACTTTTAATTACCTACTCTGGTTATCCACATTACCGCAAAGTTTAATGCTTGATTATATGCTTACAATAATTTGTATAACTCTAAATTGGTCCTTTATTAAACTTCTATTTATGTATTGTTATCATAACATGAAAGTTTAATTATGAATACCCTTTTAAAACTTTAAGGTATCAGTGTGTAGATGATTTATTTGCTTATTATAATTCATACTATCCAGATTCAAATCAATTACTACTACAGATGATATATTTTGCTTGCAACATCGTGCCTTTATGCGTTGGTCCCATTACCACAATGGATTCCTACTATACCAAAAATGCAGTATATAAATACCACAAAACTAATATCATGACTCTGTATACAACTCCTTACAGAAATATAATTATTCTACATATAGTCTTGGTTTCCATTCTAATTACTCAAATATTTCTATACTAGCATCTTCGATACATTGGAAAAATTCCTCAGCTATTTGTGTACAACAATAACACAGTTTACAGTAGTGACTACTTCTAGAATTTATCCATGCAAAATCCTTATAATTGTCATAACCATTAGAAGAGACTTCTAATATCCATCCAGAATTTTAATTCAACTGTACAAAATCACCCAAGATTAGATTGGTAAGGTATATTATAGTTTTATATACTTCGAACAGTTTTTATTCAGATTATCCTATCAGTTCAAATCTAACTGATACACTTCGTCATTGATTAATCATTTGACAAAGATGGAAGGAAATTCAAATCGTATTTAATAAATACATCATATCAAACATAAGATCACTCGAACAAAAGTGGGAATCATTTTAGTTCAGATTCAATAAACACAATGCATCAGATATAAAATCATTCAAATAGAGAAGGTTAGAGAAACATATCTGAATCGGCTCACGTTAAGA
Source organism: Picea mariana (assembly GCA_032191745.1). Lineage (NCBI taxonomy): Eukaryota > Viridiplantae > Streptophyta > Pinopsida > Pinales > Pinaceae > Picea > Picea mariana. The sequence goes on along the minus strand of JASDQU010560010.1, from coordinate 23,278 downwards.
CAAAGGAAACAACCACTTTCCTCCCAATCATAGAACAGGGCAGCCAACTCACTTGCCCAGTTCACCCCCTAGCTTGACCATGAGTCCTTGAGGGATAACTCGAAAACTCCTCCTCGACAATGTATTTCAGTCTCGACAGACTCCTCTTGCCTTACACTCAATCATCAATGCTAATAACAACAAGAATAGTGGTCTCCTTTCGCATACTAGGCATCGTCCTACCTCCTCACTTATGCTACTTATCCAACAATATTTTTTCTTAGGTCTTTTCCATCCCTTGGGAATTTTTGCAGCTTTCTAAATCCCTGATTTTCAGGGTTGCCAATCGCCAAATATCTGAATTTCCACTTGTCACAATCATCCCAAGGTAGTTCCAACATGTTCCCCACTTATGGAGTCATTGTCAGCTAAATTTAACATGGTTGTTCCATTTGTCCTCCTGCAATAATTAAAACAATATTATGTTTACATACAAGTGTCATAGTCAAATAGTTAGTTGGATCAAATCAGGTCTCTACCCAACAGTCATAATAATTAATTACAATTTATCAAATTCAAAATTCAGAATTGCCACAAATGGCAAAAATTTTCCAATTTCGAATTTACTAAGAACGAAATGGTTTTTCAAACAAATTTTGAATTTTGAAAATACTTTATTTTGGGGGATGTCACATCCTTTCCCCCTTCAATAAAACACTTTCCTTAGTGTTTTTTCCTTTCTTGGAACAGGATTGGATGAGATTTCTGAAAATATCCCTCGACTCCCAAGTGGCCTCCTCAAGACTAAAGTGCTTCCATTGCACCTTTACCTGAGCGGAGGCTCTGTTCCAAAGTGCTATTTCTCTCCGGTCCAGAATGCGTAGGGTTTCCACCTAGAACTCACCTTTTGGTTCCACCTGCACCGAGTTCCAATCAATCATATGAGTAGGGTCATGTACATACTTTTTCAACAAGGAAAAATGAAATACATTATGAATTCTTAGATTAAGTGGAAGTGCAAGTTGGTATGCTATGGGTCCAATTCGAGTTAGTATCTCGAAGGGAACACAAAACCTGGGTGCTAACTTGGCACAGTTCCTAAGTTTTAGTGAACTCTTTCAAGCTTTGACTTTTAGGTAAACATGATCTCCCACTTGAAATTCCAAGTGTCTTCTTTTCTGGTTTGCATAACTTTTCTGACTGTCATGTGCCTCTTTTAAGTTATGTTGCACCTTTCTTACCATACTTTCCATTTCTTGGAGAATTTCTGGTCCAACCATGAGTCTGTCAACTGGGTTGTCCCATATAATTGGTGTCGTACACTTTCTGTCGTACAGTACCTTGAAGGGGCTCAATTTAGCCGAAGTTTGGTACCCATTGTTATATGTGAATTCTACCAAGTACATGTAGTCTTCCCACTTACTCGGTTTTGTTCTTACGTACATGTGGAGCATATCTTCTATGATTTGATTTGTTCATTCAATCTGTCCATCCATTTGTGGATGGTAACTCGTGCTAAAATTCAAATTAGTATTTAACCCTGCAAACAATTCTTTCCAAAAAGTGGATGTGAATTTTACGTCTTTGTTTAAAATCACTATTTTAGGAATACCATGCAATCTAAAAATTTATTTCATAAATATTTCAGTGATACTTATAGCTTTAAAAGTAGATTTCACAGGAACAAAGTGTGCAGACTTACTAATTTTATCGATCACAACCATAATAGAATCATTTTGTTTCTGAGTTTTAGGCAAACCTGTTATAAAGTCCAACGATATGGTCTCCCATTTCCATTCGGGCACTGGTAATGGCTATAATAGGCCGGCTGGATGTTGGTGTTCAGCCTTAACCTGCTGACAGTCTTGGCACTTAGCCAAGTATTCTTTTGTTTTGCCCTTCATATTAGGCCAATAAAAAAGTTTTCTAAGTGTTGTTATCGTTTTCTGGTATCCTGGATGGCTAGAATATGGTTTCTTATGCACTTCATCCAAGACTATTATCTTTAACTCTGTTGAATATGGTATGTAAAGTCTGTTTTTAAATCGTACTAGTCCATTTTTTTCGATACTTAGATCTGGTTTATCTGATTTTGTGGTACTGTTTTGTAATTATGCCATTATCTTGGTGTAGTTTTCATCGTTAATACCTGTCATCCTTATTCTTTTTTCCAGATCACTTTTTTCCCTACTGATATTTATCTCAAATAACCCATGGACTCTTCTGCTTAAAGCATCTGCTAACTTATTTTCCTTACCCTTGATATGTCTGACCTCGAAGTCGAATTCGCTCAAGAAGACTAGCCACCTTGCTTTCCTTGCATTAAGATCTGGTTGGATAAACAGATATTTCACACTGCTATTATCTGTCAATAGTAGAAATTTTCTGCCCATTATGTAGTGTCGCCACATTTTTAAGGCGTGTATAACCACTGACAATTCTAAGTCATGAGTGACATAATTTCACTCATGTTCCTTTAATTTATGGGACTCATAACAAATTACATGTCCTTCCTGAGTTAGGACACCATCTAGTCCTTCTTTACTTGCATCAACACATACGGTCAAGTTTTTGTTTGGGTCTGCTACCTTCAATATGGGTGCAGTTGTCAATAATTCCTTCAGTTTGTTAAAACTGTCTTGACACTTATGTGACCAGTTAAACTTGGTCCCTTTCTTTTGTAATGAGGTGATAGGGTAGGCTATCTTGGAAAACCCTTCTATAAATCTGCGATAATATCCGGTGATTCCAATGAATGAATGGATATCTGCTACATCCTTCGCTACCAGCCATTCCATGATGGATTTTATTTTCGCAAGGTCCACGGAAATTCCTTCTGTTGAAATGACATGTCCTAGATATTGAATTTTCCTTTGAAAAAAGTCACACTTATCAAATTTGACATACAGTTTGTGTTTCCTTAACATTTGCAGAACTATTCTTAAGTGTTCTTCCTGTTCTTCCTCTGTTTTGGAATAGACCAGAATATCGTCGATAAATACAAGCACGAACTTGTCCAAGTATTGACTGAAAATATTGTTCATCAAGCACATAAACATGGCTGGTGCATTAGTGAGTCCGAAAGGTATGACTATGAATTTGTAGTGTCCATATCTTGTTTGAAAAGTTTCTTTTCTTATATCCTCATCCTTTATCCTAACTTGATGATAACTGGATCGTAAATCCAATTTTGAAAAGATCTTGGCCCCACCTACTTGATCGAACAAGTCATTTATCCAAGGTAAGGGGTACTTGTTCATAATAGTCATTTTATTCAATTGTCTATAATCGATACAAAGTCTTAGAGTACCATCTTTCTTTCTCACATAGAGGACTCACAAAGAGGACTGGTGCCCCCCATGGTGAAACACTCAGTCTAATATACTCGTTGTCCAACAATTCCTGTAATTGTATTTTTAATTCTGTCAATTCTGGTAAATTCATTTGGTAAGGTTCTTTCGAGATAGGGGCTGAACCAAGTAGTAGGTCTATGGAGAATTCTATTTCCCTTCTAGGAGGTAATTCTGGTATCTCATCCACAAACATGTCTCTGAATTCACGTAGGACAACAAAGGATTATAAGTTTGGCTTATCTTCTTTTTCCAAGAGATTCGTTACTTGGATGGCATAAACTTGGCATCCCTTTATCATACATTTCTTAAATTGCATCGCTGAAATTTGTCTAACTGATACAAGTTTTGGTATACCTTAGGTTGTTCTAGTAGTGTCATAATTGTCTTTACAGTTAAGTGTCTTTGTATAAAAATCTAGTACTGCTTTGTGCTTTTCCAACCAATCCATTCCTATAATCATATCATAAGATCTTAGTGGTAGGATGTTCAGATTTGTTCTTATGTTTTGCCCATCTAAGATGAACTCGAAATCAGGAATAAAGTCAACTACTTTCCTTTTAGTTCATGTTGCTAGGTGTACCAGCCATGATTTTGCGTGCTTCATTTTCTTGATTTTATTTGACTCTACTGCATCAGGGGTAATATAAATTAACGTAGCTCCAGGGTCAATTAAAACAGAAATTCGAGTGTTATTGATTTTACCTTCGATTTCTACCATAGAGGAATGGTGATCAGCTTGTCGGCCATCTATGGCTGCATGTATCCAATGCAGGCTTCTACCCACGTCACCCACCGTCGAGGCTTCTTGCAAATTATGAACAACAATTATGTTTGCTGAAATTAAACATGGACAGTTCCTCCTTAGATGAGGTTCTCCACATTCCCACCACTTTAATGGTTCACGGGGACTGTCCCCAAACTTCTTCGTTCCCAAATTTATCGGTTTACCGTTGCCTTGCGTATTCGGATGGTTGGAGTGAAACTATTTTTTTGGAAATCTTTTTGTTGCATTCTGATAAGGAGTTGGTTGGTATCCCTTCTTTCGCTGGTTCATTCGATCTTGTTTCTTATCCTTTCAGGCTTTGGGAAACTTTTCCCACTGTTTATACTGATTGTAGCACATTCGTGCTTTCCTGAATACTTCACTCAAGGATTTGGGGTTGTCAAATTCAATTCTGTCCCTGTGGGACTGTGGTAAACAACTTAAGAATTGATGGATTTTTACCTTATCCTCCCGGATGTAAGGTGCGAACCTTAGTAATTCCAGGAATTTATTTATAAGGTCCTCCATTGTCATCTGTCCAAGTCTTAACTCGTAAAATTCTTTTGTTTTCCTTTCATAGTAGCTTTCAGATAGGTAATGTTTCTTGAAATATTTCTTAAAGTCATACCATTCCATCTGTTTCTCCTTTAGGCCCTTGGCCAATTTCAGGTCTTGCCACCAAATGTTGGCCTTCCCCTTCAGATTGTATATGGCCATTCTAACCTTCATATTGCTGGAATAGTTATATATCTGGAAGTATTTTTTGATGTCCAATAACCATTCCTCAGCTTCTTCTCCTGTTCTGGATTCTCCATCAAAGGTTGCTGGCCTAATTTTCTTGAATTCTCCTTCAATGTGATCTACTGGTTTTCTCTTTCTTTCTGTTTTTATTTTTTCCTCAGCTGAAGGTGTACCTTCGGATGAACTGTCTCCCTTTTCTGTTTCAGGTCCAGAGTTCTTGGAAGCCCTCTACTAACCTCTTTGTCATTATTATCGTCCTTTGGGATTTTCTTTGTCACTATGTTGCGCAGCAGGACTTCATTTATTTCTTGTTGTTCCTGCTGAGCTTTCTTCATCTTTTCATTGTCGGCTTTGAAAAACTATAGTTAGACAATGAGATTCCTCATTGTTTCCAGAAATTCAATAGGTGAGCTTCCATCATTATTCTGTCTCTGATTTTCAGGAAGTCTTTGTTCAGGAATTCCATCGATTCTGATTTCCCCGTCATCCTGTGCTGTCGTGATTAACACAAAACAAAAAAGGTTTTATGTTTGTAACAATAAAGATTTATTAGTTTTTCAGAAGTAAAATATATGCTCATAAATTAATGTGGCCCTGTTCAAGGCCCAATGTTGTAAACTTTGCTTTGATACAATATGTAATGTTTCCCAATTTTTCCATAAAAACAAATTTTGTACCCATTAATTTTCAAATTAAAGTTATATTTAAGTTCAACCTTACTACATGGGAATCGTGTACCTCTTCCTTTCGTCATTAAAGACTTACCACAAATGTTTAATTACTGATCATTACAGACCTTATCCCTACTTAGGTCTTAAAGGGGGATGGATTCCAATATGTCCATAACTAATAGATTATAATGAATTATAAGGTAATCATAATTGCTCTTATCATAGCCTAGAATATTACCCTTAATCCAAATATATCCTTATGGATGTCTCGCTACTAAACATGCAAAAACATAATGGTTATATGCCATTAATTTCGATCTCACGAGTAAGGCACGTTACAAGGAAGGTGAAAATGCGTAGGCAACCTTAAATTGGGAAAGGACAAAATGTTTCCTCAGGTTTAGGGTGACAGGAAACTTATAGACCTCATCACTATCACTACAACCACTAGTACGTGCAAGCATTATGACTTGGAAGGCACTAATTAAGGCTAGGTATATGTATTACTCACTCTCATATAATTGTCTTCCCATCCGAACTAACCCTTGGCATGAGGCCTTTCCTTCCTCGACATGAATCGATACCTAACTGAGTATATTATTTTATAAGAAATGAGAATTTGGTCTATCTGTCAAAAGATTTTCCCAAGGGCTGAAATGGAAATAACCTGGGGTACGGTTCAAGGAAATGTAAAGAAATCTCTGTCAAGCATTTAAGGCTTCCCGAAAGTATTCCCTTGAAATTGTTGTGAGAATTAAAGTGTCCACTGGGACTTCACCACCTTTCCCTAACCACAATGCACAGGTAAAGACTACCATTACTCTCTAGTTGTCAGGTTCTTGGAGGTTACTCCACATTCGCAAGGTTGGTTCTATGTATCGGGTTGCCATGCCCTAGTGTTTTCTTTAAGTGTTTTGAATGCTTATGTCGATTATTTAGTCTGGTGGATGTGCGCTCGACAGACCGCTCTCACTGGAAAATTTTCTTAACGAGGTAAGGCATTTGACTGATAACCCCAAGAAATCTTTTGGTGTTATACAATATATATCTATGTTTGGACTGTAAAATTTTAACAGAGTTTTTCTTTTGATAAATGATTGTGCCAACTTTAGGTTATTAATTTTTTTCTCCGCGTTATACGTGAGCTTTCCTAGTTGTAATCCATAGGGAAATCTACAATCTACTCATGAATGGGAGGTTCCTAGAAATATACTGTCTCGACATAGAACCTTCTCAACAGCTATGTTTAAGAAGACCAGAACATAAAGTGTACTCTGTTGTAGCACCAACTATCTTCTTAAGTTCTTTCGACTTCATCCTGAGCGGATGCCCTCCACATATCGAGTGGCTCTTAGGATTCAGTATATAACTAAATATTCGAAGCCATTACCCTCTGTAATCCTCCCTAGTAACCTTTAACTAGTCAAAGGGGATGGCCTAGTTAGTACAACTGATATGGTTATTTTGTAACGCGTATAAATTGCTTACGGGATTTCCCCTTTTTTTCTTTTGTTATCTATGATATAAATTATCCCCAAGTTCCGAGATTCAACTGAGGGTTTTCCCATTCCATTCCAGAGTTTTTCACTGTTTCCTATTTATTACTCCCAGATCAAGCGTTTGTTGAATATTTCTATATGGTTCTAAGAGTAGAGGTGACCATGCTGGATACGTTTTAATAGAGTACAATAAATGATATTTAGCATGATTTTATTTACTGTCTTGAAATAAAACGGTGAACTTTATTGGTTCACAACTAATGATGGGGCCTCTGGTTTTGAATGCGAGGTACCCATCAGGCGACTCTTCGCCCTTTCCACCTCTTCGAGTTCAACTACCCCTTTAAGGGTATGAGGAGGAGGCGGAGTCTACTTCTGACATTCATCAACTAAGTAAAGTTTACAGAACTATTTTATGAATTGGATTCTTTTCTTACCAGTATTCTATTGGTTGATTGATATTAATAATATCTTCTCAGTGTTTCTCTACAGGATCGGACGCCTTCGCTGCTCCTAGAACCCAGGTCATAGCTTTAAGAAAAAATAGGTATTCGGGTTCCTATTACCATTCTCCTTCAACAAAATAGTATCTCAGGTCTATCGCATGAATAAAGTTCATTCTAGTGTACGGATATCGTGGGTAGAGAAATACCAATTCCTACCCGTCTGGTTATTATTACAATTTTCCTTTAAAGAGACTTAAAGGGGGCACAATCTCTACCGAGACTTGATCGAACGATTTATCTTTCTCTTCTGTTATACCAGATGTACTTAAGACTAGGACTTTATGATTCGGTATTTAGACAAGTTTAAGTATTGTAATCTTTATCCTATATCCATATTTGGAAATATAAAATGAATTTTAATTACCTACTCTGGTTATCCACATTACTGCGAAGTTTAATGCTTGATTCTATGCTTACGATAATTTGTATAACTCTGAATTGGTCCTTTATTAAACTTCTATTTATGTATAGTTATCATAACATAAAATTTTAATTATGAATACCCTTTTAAAACTTTAAGGTATCAGTCTGTAGATGATTGATTTTCTTATTATAATTCATACTGTCCTGATTTAAATCGATTACTACTACAGATGATATACATTGCTTGCAACCTCATGCCTTTATGCGTTGATCCTGTTACCACAATGGGTTCCTACTATAGCAGCAATACGGTATATAAATACCACAAAACTAATATCATGACTTTGTATACAACTCCTTACAGAAATTTAATTATTATACATATAGTCTTGGTTTCCATTCTAATTACTCAAATATTTCTATACTAGAATCTTCGATACATTGGAAAAAATCCTCAGCTATTCTCGTACAGCAATAACCCAGTTTATAGTAGTGACTACTTCTAGAATTTATCCATGCAAAATCCTTATAACTGTCATAACCATTAGAAGAGACTTCTAATATCCATCCAGAATTTGAATTCAACTGTACAAAATCACCCAGGATTAGATTGGTAAGGTATATTATAGTTTTATATACTTTGAATAGTTTTTATTCAGATTATCCTATCAGTTCAAATCTAATAGATACACTTCGTCAATGATTAATCATTTGACAGAGATGGAAGGAATTTCAACTAGAATTTAATAAATACATCATATCAAACATAAAATCATTCGAACAAAAGTGGGAATCTTTTTAGTTCAGATTCAATAAACACAATGCATCAGATATAAAATCATTCAAATAGAGAAGGTTAGAGAAACATATATGAATCGGCTCACAGGAAGACAGAGGGAACAACCACACTCCTCCCAACCATAGAACATGTCAGCCAACTCACTTTCCCAGCTCACCCCGTAACATGACCATGAGTCCATGAGGGATAACTCGGAAACTCCTCCTCGGCAATGTCTTTCAGTCTCGACAGACTCCTCTTTCCTTACACTCAATCAACAATGTTCATAATAGAAATAGAAATGGTATCCTCTCACATACTAGGTAGCGTCCTACCTCCTCACATATGCTACTTATCCAACAATATTTTTACCTAGGTCTTTTCCCTCCCTTGGGAATTTTTGCAGCTTTCTAAATCCCTGATTTTCAAGGGCTGCCATGGCCAAATCTCTGATTTTCCACTTGTCACAATCAGCCTAGAGGTATTTCCAACATGTTCCCCACTCATGGAGTCATGGTCAGCTAAATTTAACATGGTTGTTCCATTTGTCCTCCTGCAATAATTAAAACAATATTCTGTTTACATACAAGTCTCATAGTCAAATAGTTAGTTGGGTCAAAACAGGTCTCTTCCCAGCAGTCATAATAATTAATTACAATTTATCAAATTCGAAATTCGGAATTGCCACAAATGGCAAAAAATTTCCAATTTCGAATTTACTAAAAACGGAATGGTTTTTCCAACAAATTTTGAATTTTGAAAATACTTTATTTTTGGGGATGTCACATTCCTACCACTAAACTGATTATAATAAATGAACAATTAGAATTCAGATATGAGTCGACACTCAAAATATGTACATTCCTACAGGAATTAAAGATAATTACACCATCTAGGAGTATACACAATGGCTTTATCCTGAAGATATCATGGGATATTTAATTACAAAGGTCTCAAAATTAAGGTGACACACCCTCCTTGGAATCCAAACCAGTTACAATGCGTTGTGTTGGATGTTGATTCACCTTCCACCATGCCTCATTAAATGATGATGGTGATGCTCCTGCATCACTTATACTTCCACCATGGAATCTTGGTGATCTTCTTATATGTTCTCCAAGGATGCACTGATATATATATATATATATATATATATATATATATATATATATATAACTTCCTCCATTCTATATTATGTTTAAACATTCTTCATTGGATATGGATAAAATCGTTTGTCTTTGATATTTATCATGTCAATTGTATAATAGAATGATACAAAGAAAACAATAATAATTTATCCATATAATCTTGAAGAATCAATATTTAAATCTAGAACAAAATGAAAGAAATAGATTGTAAGAAATACATGTAACTGAGATTTCCTTGGGGGGAAACACACGTCAAGTGAGTTGTTCCTCCCAACCTTAGACCAAAGATGCCACATATTCCCACTCTGTCACACCCAAGCTAAATCCTAATCCAAACCAACCAAGTGACTTACTGTAGTTCCTAGGGTTCCAAGCTTTATGTGAATATTTTTGTGTCATACTGATATTCCTCATATTTCACCTATGAAATATAATGGTGTCCCATTCTTTTGTTTTATTTTCTTTATAATATTTTCCTAGGTATTTGACACTTGTACGATCCTCCTACTCATTTACCACCTATCCATTTGATCTTTTACTCATTGACCACCTGCCAATTTGATTTTTACACATGTTCCTAAAAACTTGAGATCTTGTCTCACTTCTGTTGAGTTAACTCAAACAATATTCACCACTTGTCCCCCTTTATGTTTTCACTTGGTAGCCCTCTTTGGATCAAGATATTCTTCTCTTCTAACAATCCCACTTCATGTGTGATTTCTATTTTTATTTTATTAACAATAAAAATAATAAAATAACATAATAAGTTTTGAGTTAGATCACTAGGATCAATAATGTGTTGATAACAAAAGAATAAAATAAATAATAATAAGTTTTAAATTCAAAATTTTGGGGTATCACAAACTCAAAACAGGATCATGCCCAGGTAGAGAAAGCCAGACTGAAGGGAATAAAACATCAAAGGTAGAATGTACACAGAGTCGATTGGCGACATAGGAACCCCATGCTTTTAGTAAAGGAAACTAAAGGACAAAGAAATGAAACCTTAATTCCATCTATCTCAAACCAATAGGAACCCTCTCCTTCCTCCTGAAGATTACTAAACAATGAAGTGGAAGTTCTAAAATTGTGCGGAGTGGTCGGGACTTACCTTCCCAGTCCTTGTTCCAAGAAACCACACTTGGCACACAGAAGGACTGCCACGAGTGGTTAAGAAAAAATGTTTATTTATGATTACAGGTATGTTCATCCTAAAATTAATAAATTTCAACCACTCTTGTATTATTTCCCAAAGAATAATTAAGCTCCTATACTAAACGCCAAGCATGATTAACACTGACCAACAAACATAATAAGAATACAATTAACAGTTTCATCCTTACACTTATGTTTCCATCTCTGGATGGTTGGGACAAGTCACATTTACTTGCAACATTAGTAATCAATTGAAATAACCCACTAACTTAGGTTATATCAAGAAAGGTCGCGGGAAGGGTCTCCCTTAAGGTGACCAACGAAGTTTTTTAATGCAAAATTCATAAATGATAAGTGAAATCTATAATTAAACCATACCATAAGAACTGTATCATAGATTCAAATTGTGACATGAAGACTATAAGGTAGGTGATGCAAGTATATTTTCACTTGGAACTATTAAAGGTAAAAAATTCAAAGGTACGGGATGTCTTGTTAATGAGATTTAAATAATTGAGTAATGTTCTTTATTTTGAATATAAATATTATGGTATAAAATAAAATAAAAATGGGTATGTGACACACATCCATTTGATAGATTTTGAAGTTATTGAAGCATGCAAATGCCAAAAACATTATGATATCTTCTAGTCTATGAATTGGGGAAAAGGTTTCCTTGAAATGAAAATTTCAACTTGAGCATATCCTTTATAAACCAATATTTCTTTATTTCTTATTAATTTCCCATCTTCATTCAACTTGTTCCTAAAAACCCACTTGGTACCAATTATATTTTTATTTGTGTCTTGGAACAAGTTACCATGTTTTATTATTCTCAATTTGATTCATTTTTTCTTCCATAACACAAAACCAATGCTTGTATTTTTTGTCTTTTGTAAAATTCTTAGGCTCTTTTCTAGATATAAAGGAAAAGTTTGCATAATTTGGTTCACTAGCTAGTCTTGTCCTAGTTTTAACTCCAATATCTTTATCACCAAGAATTGTATTTTCTGAACGATTCTTTTGGAAAAATATATATGGTCTCTTTGTATCTTGGCATTGTGTTTCTTCTTCTTATTTTATTATTTGCAGCATGGATCATATGCTTGAACACTTACTTTCTCTTTCACCTTCTGGTGCCCTACTTCATCAATGTTTACATTGGCACTCTCCATGTTTTTGTTTAATGTTGTATTATAACATTTGTAAGCATTGCTTCCTAATGAATAACCAAAAAAATACAACTTCATCATCTCTAGAGTCATTTTTTTACAAATCCTCACCAGATCTCTTTATGTAGCACTTTCTTCTGAAAAATTTGAAGTATTTATTTGTTGTTGGTCTACCTTTCCATAATTCATAAGGTGTTGTATTGTTGTTGACTTTGATTTTCCCTCTACTCAAAATGTAAACTGCGTTGCTAATTGTTTCTCTCTGAAATGTGTCTCATAGCTTAGGTTCATTCAACATTGTGCTTGTCATATCTTGTATAGTTATATTTTTCCTTTCTACCACTCCATTCTACTATGGATTTCTTGCAGATGAGAAATGTCATTTTATCCCATGAGTCTAACAAAATTATTCAAATTCATTTGAAACAAACTTACCTCCTCTTTCTAATCTCAAACACTTAATTTTCAAATAAGTTTCATTTTCAACCAAGGTTTCGAATGATTTGAACTTCTCAAAAGCCTTATATTTTTCTTTTAGGAATTTAACCCATGTAATTCTAAAATAATCATCAATGAGCAACATCAACTAATTTTCTCCTTCTAGACTTTATGTTCTTGTAGGCCCACAAAGATATGTACAAATGAGTTCCAATGGCTTCATCGTTGAGTAGTCCTTTGATTTAAAGCTTGTTGTTGTATGTTTTCCATGATGAAATTGCTTGCAGAGAGTGTTTGAAGGTTTAACATTCTTTGGCATATATTTTCACTGCTTGTTTAGTGTTGATTTTTACCAGATTATCAAAGTTCACATGACCCATTCTTCTATGCCATAACAATTTTTCATATATTTGTCCCATATAAAACTTTTGTCCCCAGATATCATTGAGGATACACACATTATTTGATGTTTTATATGCACTTGCAACTAATATTCATGATCCTTCCTTATTTCATAACCTTGAGAATTAAAAGTGAGATTGTGTCGTTGGTCACACATTTGATTAACATTGAGAAGATAATGTTTCAAACCATCAACAAACAAGACATTTTCTATTTTAGTCTTTCAATTATTGAGACTTAGATTACCTTTTCTTGCTATCCTTGTGGTAGCATCACTTCAAAATCTCACACTTCCTCCATTAACTTATTTCAAATGAAGAAATTACTCTTGTCACCTGTCATGTGGATTGAGCATATATTGTCAACATACCTTTGGTTTTCTTTGTTTTGAGCATGAATGGAAGTTTGAACAAGTATAGATTCCTCCTTTTGCATCTCGTGTTTGTACTTCCTTTTCCAAACTCCTATGAGTTCCTTATTTTGTTTGATAATGGTTTCCACACATTTGTTTTATCTACGAGTTTCCACAAGGTCACTTCTACAAAAACGTTCTTTGTGCCCATAGTTTTTTCATTTATAGCATACAAAATTGTAATCAAATAAAGGGAAAAATGAATTATGATTTCTACTTGAGAATCCTTAAGCATTTATGTCTTTGTTCCATACATGATTATTTCTTGTATGTGTTCTACATTCTAATTATTTATGACCAAAATAATTACAACAAAATAAATAGGCAAAGAAAGAATTTTGGTACCAATTCATGTGAGGTTTCCCTGGTGGGAAAGATATTTTGGATCTATCCTTGTTGTCCTTACGAGAAATTCCAACTTTCCACAGAACATTATTTTCTTTCTTCTTGTTGTCTTCATCATCGATGGAACTTTTGAGTATATCAACATAGCTTTTAGATTTTTCTTCATTTCCTTTCTTTGATGGCCCTACAACTTCTGGATCTTCTTTGGTGATCATATGACTCTTATCATAACCAATACCAATATTAATAAATGGTGAACTTTGACAATTGATGATATGATCTAAGGCTTTCGCACTCCTTTCAAACTTCAATCCTCTATTCAACTGAGTAGTTGATGTTTCTAAATCATTGCTTAAGGAAATAAGTTCATCTTCTAGATTCTCACAATTTTATTCCATTTCCTTCAGTTGAATTCTCACCAGTTATTCTATCCTTCTTTCCTCTTCTAATTGAACTTTTAGGATTATGATAATATTTTTTTATTCTTCAAGGATTTGTGACATTTTGGCTTTTGAATCACAATCATCTTCTTCATATTTCTACAAATGCTCTTTTTATTTTTAAATTATTTTTCCTCAGTTTATTTATTGCACTTAAGGAACACATGATTTATTCTTCAAGATCCACTTCTCCATATATTTCATAATTTTCCTCTTCTTATGAATCCATCATTTCTTTGTCTTTGTCAATCTTTGTTTTGATTTCCATAAAGAGAGTTTCTTCTCTATCACTACAGAACTTGTCTCATTGCTTTCTTTAGATGAGTCATTGGCCCCTTTTGAGTAAAGGTTCTTATTCTTCTTATAAGAGCTATTTTTCCTTTCATTCTTGTCCTATTTGTGGCTATTTTTGTGTTGATGGTGTTTTTCATTTACGTTATAGTCTTCTTCATATCACTACTTTCGTTTTTAGCATATGGACACTTAGCAACAAAATGTCCTACTTTTCCATAGTTAATGCATTTAAAGGGAAAATTACTTTTTTATTTGCTAGATCCCTTTTTGAGTTTTCTCACAAAATTTTGTTCCTCTATGTTTTATTCATTGCTGCAATAATCGTTTGATTTTTGTTCTTTGTTCTACATCTTTTTTAAGGACTTGAAATATGCTTCTTCTTTTTTATTTGTTTTTCCTTTTCAATCCTCATTTCATATGTAATGAGGATCTCATGAATTCATCCATTGTTAATTTATCAAGATCATTTATTTACTCAATGGAAGAAACAAATCATGGAATCAAATATTAAGGGAGTGAAGTTAACATCTTTTTCACAATAATTGGTTCTACAACTGTTTCATGAAATCCTCTGATGGTGTTGCGAATTTCATCCACATGAAGGAGAGAGGCTGCAACATTTTATTAATCTTTCATCTTCAGACTCTTGAACTATCTTCTATGAGTTTGGAGCTTATCATTCTTGACCTTTTCATCACCTTCCTTGATGTTTTGAAGTTTTTCCCAAGTTTCTTTCATTGATTTGGAATGCATTACTTTGACAAACTATGATTTTTACAAACCACACAAGATGAAATTCATGACTTTTGCATCATTTTCAATAGCCCTTTTCTCATCAATATCTGTGGGTGGGGTTGTTGGGAGTTCTATAACAAGTCACGAACAATTTCAAAATATAAAAGACAAGGGGCATTATATATATTTTCATCCATATACTGCATAAGGAATACTTTGTTCCAACAAAAACCTTTTTTAGAGAAACCTTTTTTATGGACCATGTGTGCTCCTCAGATCTACCTTCTAGTAGTTAGACTATTTTTTGGAGGAACCACTTTGATCCCAATTGTTGAGAACACACTTATATTGAGAGGGGGGTGAATTAGTATAAGTCTTATGTTTTTATTTTTAACCCTCATAGAACATATTGAAGAAATCACATAAACTTAGCAATTAGAAGACACAATATTTTATGTGGAAACCCTTTCTGAAGAAAACAACAAAAACTTCCTTTTATAAATTTGTAGGAACCAACCAACTATTACAAATGTTTGTAGACACAAAAATACTAGAGAAACGAATACAAACTATCTTTTGTAGGCACCAACCTACTGGAGACACCAATCCCCACAATTCTTTGTTTTGTAGGAACCAACCTACTTACAAGTTTACAAGTTTTTCATATTCTTTTCCTTCACTAGTTTTCTTACTACTTTTGTCTTCACCAAATATTCTTTGTTCTTGCTACTTATTATTTCACCAAATTTTCTCTATGCTTGCTACGTTTTCCAAATCTACTTGACGCTTACTCCTTCTTGTTTTGGAAAATCAATTCAGCACTCACTTCTTCTTCTTTCGTCAAATCTTGGCATTCACTCTTTTTTCTTTTACAAGATATTTACATACTTCATCACTCTCTTATTTTAAAATAATATTCAATATTTTTTGTATTATAATGTCTCACAGTCCTATTCTCCTTTTATACTTTACCATTAACTCTACATGAAAATTCATGTACATTTGAAAAGACACAACCTTCATTAAATAAATAAATAATTTCTCCCTTTTTAATTTACTTGTCAACATACTATGCACAAAATACTACCACGGGTTTTAAAACCATGGGGAAATACCATGTGCACTATTAATCCACTTTAACTTCTACTTTTTAATCCACTTTCACATACCTTCATGTTTAATCCACTTTTACATTTTAATCCACTTTCACGTAACTTCATTTCTAATCCCCTTCCTCTTTGTATTTCTTAAAGTCACCTTTCCTTTGAATATTTATATTTGAATACTTACCTTTGATGATATTTTATTCAACACGAGGCCTCCAATGCTAGTATTGACTCTTGCTTGTGACATAGTCATGATGGATAACATCAATACTGAGATGATGTTGGAAATAATACCACCTAAAGTGCTTCAAAACTTGTACCAAATATTTATCACAAGGTAACTATGAATATAATGTTGATATTGTTGTTTTTATTGTTATTGAATTATATGATTCTACATGTAATTCATATTGGGAAGAAAATTTAGGGTACTTTGTAGGGAATGTTCCACTAGAAGAAACTATGCAGAGTTCGATGAGAGAATCTTGGGATCCTCATCACTAGAAATGAATTCAAACCAATAGCCTTACCAAAATATTTTTAAATGATTTTCCTTTATCAATTTGTTGAGAAGACGCATGTCATTTAAATTCTGCAACATGAGCCTTGGATCGGAAACAATACCTTGGCTATGTTCACTTTTGGGTCAAAGAGTTTTTTTATTTCTTAGGTCACTCGATTGTCCCACCCAACTTAGGTGGAATTCCTTAGATTCTCAATGCAACTATGGTCCTTTTTGGAACACATTGCAACATAGATACGATGTTTTCTCATGTTAGATAGGTTTCTTAACCCTATGCCATAGGGTAGAGTCTATTTCAAAGTCAATCTACCAAAATACTTGAATGAACCTATTGACATAAGTCTGGGTGATAAATTGCATCACTAGGAGGTGTGACATATTATCTTCCCTCACACATTTTTTCTTTATCAAATATCAAGTCAGCATATTCATTATTATCCCTTGATGAACAAACCCAACCCATAATAATCCCAAATCACACATAACTCCCAAGACCCTACATGTACTTAGGTTAATCCTTCAATGGGAGGATGGACTAGGGTGATTCATAAACAAAAGTAACGGGCCTCCAAATGATTAGTCATTTAAAGTGGCTTGATGATTAATACATTGGTGACTTGGTTAAGAAACCTTGACCTATTACTATTCAATATTTGACTTATTAGAAGAAAATGGTTACCAACTCAAAAACTTTAACTGGTTAAAATGAGGAGGAGATGCACAACATTGGAAATTCTCAATAAAATTTGTCTGATGAAACTTTGAAGTTTGTATGACCCTAGTAGAAAACACATTGTCCATCATGTGATGTCTTCAATTGGAGGGGTTGATTTTTATGTTTGAATGAAGTTGATATCATTAGGTTTTTGTTGAGAATGGCTATATATGTTATTTTCCTTGGCCAAATAATGCTTATCTCTAAACATAGTGAAGGGGAAGGAGGGATTTCTATCCTCATACCCCACAATCATTTTGGTTAGTAGTTGAATGGGGATCAAAACCTTATCATAGATTTATTTGGGTCCTACTTAATCTAAATGGTGGAATTTATGTTTTTTCCATCAAATTATGTCAAAGATCACATTGCATGTTTATGGTGCCTAGTAGATGATTTTCCAGATATGTACCTTGATAATCATTGGGGATTTTAGCATGTTTGAGGACCAATAAGATAAGGAGGGTCCATTTTCAATATTAATTTGATGTGAGGTGTAGGAATAGCTTTCTTTACCACCATGCATTGTGTGGCTCAAACCAATATAGACTCCACTACTGCATAGAATTTTGGTTCATCAAAAATAACTTCTACAAAAGTGAAAGAAACATTATCCAAAGGTTGTACATAGAAACACTATCATACATAATCCACTATACTATGATTTCTTTGGGGGGAATCCATTGCACATGGATGGAACAACCATGCTCTCATTCTTCAATAAATTTACTTTTCTTATTGGGCATGCAAATGATGTGGATGCTTAGAACCATAAATATTTTAAATGTTTTACAATTTTACATCCCAGTATAATTATCTTGTATACAAATATCTTTGAATCCTCTTCCCTAGTGTTGTGGGGAGGATGGATGGATTACTTGGTGGGAAGACACCATTTCCACACTATGGTATTTCATCTATGAGGGTATCAGAGGTAGATTGTAACCATTTGGTAAAAAATAATAGATTTGCTAAACAACCCTTTGAGGAAGCCCCTCGACACGTTCAATAAAGGTGTGTTTGACTTGGATAAGCAAGTGTGCATGGTGAATTTGTGTCATATTTTATGCATGAATAAAACTTGTTGAGCCTAGGGGATTGAATTAGAGATTTGTTGCATTCGCTCAAAACTAGGGATAGCCCATGAAGGAATTTGGTTAAGGCCATAGTCATCACAGAGACATGGGAACATTTGACGATCCTCATGACTATGAGGTCATAACACTAACCAAGTAGTTATTGAGCAAGATTTTGTGTTACTATTAGATGGTATTCCAAATGCAATCTTATATGGTATTCCAAATGCAACCTTACATAGAGGAAAGAAATGTGGGCATGCATAAATCATTGGACTTAAATTTTATAAACTTTTTTAAAGAGAAAATTAAGGTTTCTGATCAAACCAATACTTTAAGAAATATTAGATGAGAAAGCCCATGAATTTTATAGTTTTTTTCAAATTTTACAATGCAACATAGAAATTGTTGAATTGGAGCTTATAAAATTCTACAAAGAACTTTTAAGGAAACAATGTCTTAGCACTAACATCAAGTACAAGTTCATAAAATTTATTTCCAAGGAAGTAGATCCTAAGCTTATCCATAATTCGAGACCATTTACCCTACTCAACATGTCCTATAATATTTTGGACAAGGTGTTAGTGTTGTGTTTGAAGTATATTATTATACCCAAGGTTGTGATCCTCGAGTGACATGTTTTATTTGAGAATGCACATTGTGTACAATGATGTTATCATTTTTTAAGTCATAGAGTGGACCGAGGCCTCTAAGATAAATGTCTTTTTCATAAATATCGAATTTGAGAAAGCATATCATAAGGTGAAATGGATTTTCTTCTAAGACATTGTCAAAACCATTAGTTCTAATTTTCTTTTCATTCAATCCACGGATACACTACTCATAGAGGCCTCGTTGTGTCTTTTCATCAACTAATGTGAGTATAAAGAGTTGGGTTTGTTTTGATCCATCCAATGAAGATTTCAACTCACTTCATCTTTATATGTTTTAGTTACAGAAGTGCTATGATACATCTTTATACATAAAGTGGGTTAGAACCTTATTAAAGGAATTCCCCTTCTTCAACAAGATGCTAGTCAATTGGACAACAACTAGTTTTTGCAAAATATACATTCCTAAGTATTTTAAAGGACCTCTTTCTTATGGAAACAACATGGGGTTCCTTTATACCATATGTTTTGTTTCAGGTACCAATGTTCAATGGCATAAAAGAAATTGTTATAGGAAAATACAAAGTCTAGACCCAAGTTGGTTAGATACTTAAAATTAAAACTATTTTTTGCAAAATATACATTCCTAAATATTCTAAAGGACCTCTTTCTTATGGAAACACCACGGGGTTCCTTTATACCCTATGTTTTGTTTTAGGTACCAATGTTCAATGACATAAAACCAATTGTTATAGGAAAAGACAAAGTCTAGACCCAAGTTGGTTAGATACTTAAAATTAAGAGTAGATCCACCCTAAGTCAATATTCAAGTTTTTGGGTGTCATGTCATTTTTTTCTAAAGAGCTTTTGAATGTTGTTGTGCAAAAGGCGTATGAAAAAATTGACAAATAAGTGACTATGCATCTTCATTTATAATCATTTTTTAAATATACACAAAGATATTGGTTACTACACATGTTTACAACCATTTTCCCTAGGTTCTATTCAGTAGATCACACCATTGTCTTAAAAAGACCCTCTAAACTTTATCTAGAGAAATAATGTTAAAGGTAAAGTATTTTAAAAAAAAACATTGGGACCTCTTTTACACCTCCAAGGAGTTGGGAGGTGCCATGTCCCATGTTATTATTAAATAAATAATAAGAAACTATAATGGTTATACTTAAAAATTCCATATTAATAAGAAAAAGGGGTTAAATAAATAACTATAATTTGTGAAAAAACATTAAAATATAATAAATAAGTAAATAATGAATCCCATGATCTCATTATTTATCCATATAAATAAATAATAAAAACAATAATAATAAGGAATTATAATAGTTATACTTAATAAGAAAAAGAAAAAGGGGTAAAATAAATAATTATAATTTGTGAAAAAACATTAAAATATAATAAATAAGTAAATAATGAATAATAATAAAGAACTATAATAGTTATATTTAAAAATTGAATATTAGTAAGAAAAATGGGTAAAATAAATAACTATAATTTGTGGAAAAACATTAAAATATAATAAATAATAAATACTTAAATAATGAATAATGAATAATAATAAGGAACTATAATAGACATACTTAAAAATGGGATATTAATGAGGAAAATGAATAAAATAAATAACAAAAAATATTAAAATATAATAAATAAATAAATAAAGAATGAATCCTAGGATCCTGTTATTCATGGATGAATTCTATATAAATATGGAAAATGAAGGAAGGGAAATTCTAATAGCTTGGACGGAACATTTAAATTGAGAACTCTGATCTGTAGCTAAGAAAGGATCAAGTAGCGCAGCACTATTTACAGGTATGTTAATTTCCTTCAACAGGTATGTTAATTTATTTCAACATATATCAGAGATCAATGTTTTATAATTATTCTCTGCATAATTTATACCAATAAATTGGGCCATTACATATCCTTCCCAATTAATTTAAAAATAAAATAAAATATGAATAGATCTAGCTTATTTCCAGTCTTCATCCGCTAGATTTGAATAAAACTAGAATATAGATTTGAAAACAAACGTAGAATGGTAGATGTAAAAGATAAATCGAAAATAAACTTAGAATGGTAGATCTCACCAAAATTTAATACAAGGATCCAAATTTGTATTTTATCATTAACCGCGTCTCTTCACTTACAAACAACCTTACATATACCTGATGAGAGAGAAGGTTTTTGTGCGTTTGTAAATGTTCATTCTATGAATTGGGGCGGAGATGGATCCAGCAGAGAGCGATACTGTAGGAATGCTTCAGTATAGGGTTTAATAAAACATCGGTTGTTAGGGTAGATCCGCCTCGGCGTCTTTTATATAGCAAACTGTACCTCCGTGCAAACTGTACCGCCCATTTATTTATGGAGCAAACTGTAGCACCCTGCAAACTGTACTGTTAGGGTTTAGTAAGGCAAACTGTACCGCCCTGGAAAGCTTCAGTTTATTGGTACGAATGGTCCGGTATAGGGTTTAGTACAAGATCAGTTGCTAGGGTAGATCCGCCTCGAAGTCTTTTATAGAGCAAACTGTACCGCCCTGAAAACTGTACTGTTAGGGTAGGACCGCCAGACAACTGGGCGAGAAACACGACGATTATCCAGGTCGCGAGTTATGAAATAAGTCCACTGACGAACTGGTTTTTGGAGCGCAGGTAAGTATTTACCCAATGGGATTAACCAAGGTCTTTAAAAATTCTTCATTTGTTCGTTGGAGTTATTTCCCGTCATATTACCTTTTTGATTTGTTGTCCTAAAGCGGGAAATTGCACTAGTTTTCAGCTCTACTTCCAAAATCAGTGCCTCCAAGGAAGGTTGCCCTTAACGATGAATAGCTTTTGGATTCGGTGAGCAAAATTTGTAGTTTGAATACTGTGTGATCTACGCAAGGCTTTAGTAATGTGCAGCCAGTGGCCCTTTCAATAACCCTAGAATGGTTTCCTTGAACAATGTTTAAAACTGGAACCATGGGTGCGGCTTCAGCATTGATATTCCAGCGCAATGCCGTGGGTGTAATTACCTGTGCATTAGTTAATGTTAGTCTAACCCCTTCTACTTCTGCAAATTCCAGCAAAGTGGAATATTGGAAGATTTTAACTTGACATTTCAGTGCCCAGATCCATAGGTTTCTTAATAATCTGAAAACGTCGTCAATTATGAGCTCAAGCAGTTCGTTGGGACCCAGTGCCCAGATCCAAAGATAAAAAAGAAAAACTGGTTTCCCGATCTACAACTGGTTTGCTATATAGGCTCTTGACTCGTGCGCTTTCCTAAAGCTCTTCTTGCTCTCTTACATAAACTGTGTGATCTACGCAAGGCTCCCAATCACCATTGAGTTGGCCATTTTTAAACTAAGTTGGCTATATAGCAACCAATGTTTTTCTTCATTTTGTTGGAGATGGATGGCAAGGTAAAGACGAAGTAATGATGTGGAAAATTACCCAGCATAGTACAAGGCACTAAGTATTAAGAAGCATAGAGTCTACATAGAGAATGAGACTCGCTTTTTATGTTGAGCATAGCAATGTGAAGAAAATGAGACTCGCTTTTTATGTTAGTAGTGGAATTATCAAACTCCAGATGTAGAGCATAGCAATGCGACGAAGAAGAAGTTTCAATTCAGTGGAGATCTGTACATTAAACTAAAGTCAATAAAGAGGGGATGAAATAGAGAATAAGTTGTGAATTTAATGGTTCAACTCGTCCTAGATATGAGAGATGGAAGTGGGCAAAATATGAGAAATAGATAATTGAATTACCACTTATCCAATGAAGAGATATAGGCAAAATCGAAAGAAGCAGGCGGTTGGGAATGAAAGATTTATGGGATACTACAACATTTAGAAAAGTGACCAGGTACTGACAAAGAAGCTCAATCTATGGCTAGTAGTGGTAGGAGACATTATAAAATCCCCACAAGAATAGAATGTAATTGATGCTCTAAAATGTTATTGGCCTTAGAACAAATGGATTAGATTTGGAATGGTACCTTAGATAGCTAGTGGCCTAGGAAGGATGCAATATAAGAAATAA
>JASDQU010560009.1:35281-53891 GCA_032191745.1 Picea mariana | reverse complement strand
ATGACCTCTAGAACTATGACCTCTGGAAGAACACCATCTGGAACTATGACTTATGGAATGATCTCTGGAACTATGACCCCGGGAACTATGACCTATGGAACTGTGACCCCAGGAACTATGACCTGTGGAACTATGACCCCAGGAACTATGACCCCTAGAACTATGACCTATGGAACTACACCCTCTGGAAATATGACCTATGAAAATATGACCTCTTGAACTATGAATTCTAGAACTGTGACCCCAGGAACTATGACCTATGGAACTATGTCCTCTGAAACTGTGACCCTAGGAACTATGACCCATGGAACTATGACCTTTGGAACTATGCCCTTTGGAACTTTGAACTTTGGAACTATGACCTATGGAATGACCTCTGGAACTATGACCCTAGGACGTATGACCTTTGGAACTATGACCTATGGAACTACGCCCTTTAGAACTTTGAACTATGGAACTATGACTTGTGAAATGACCCTAGGAACTATGACCTCTAGAACTAGGCCTTCTAGAACTATGACCTTCGGAACTATGACCTCTGGAACAGTGACCCCAGAAACTATGGCTTGTGGAACTATGACCTCTGGAACTATGACCTCTAGAACTATGACCCCGGGAACTATGACCCATGGAACTATGACCTATGGAACTATGACCTCTAGAACTTTGAACTCTAGAACTGTGCCCTTTGGAACTATAATCGTGGAACTATGCCCTTTGGAACTTTGAAATCTGGAACTATGACCTGTGTAATGACCTCTGAAACTGTGACCCCAAAAACTATGACCTCTGGAACTATGACCTCTAGAACTATGACCCCAGAAACTATGACCTCTGGAACTACGCCCTTTGAAAATTTGAACTCTGAAACTATGAACTGTGGAACTATGACCTATGGAACTACGCGCTCTAGAACTTTGACCTATGGAACTATGACCTATGGAATGACCTCTGGAATTGCGACCCCAGGAACTATGAAGTGTGGAATTATGACCTCTAGAACTGTGTCCCTGGGATCTATGATCCGTGGAACTGCACATAGGTGTATTAAAAAGGGCTACCGCTTGCATGTCTTTCAATCAAATTTTGAGCTTCATATATTGCATCTAATTGTAAGTTTGCATATTTTACTTGCAGGACCTACTTAATTACATATGGATGGATTTCCTGCTTTCTTTTACACGCATGGGGACATATAACCTATTGCTTCTTATTTTAAGATTCATTATGCCATTTTATGTGGCTTTCTTGTTGCTGGAAATTGTAACATATGGAGGGGTAAATTCTGGACCTATTAGTCATCTTTGATGACATTCTTTGTCCACGTATGCAAGCTTATTCATGCTTCCAGTGTATCCAATCTATGGTGGTGAGAACCCACAAATATATCCACAAATTAACTCAAATATGTGCAAAAAATGACTGTCAACAACTCAGATTGTTACTTCAGTTTTCTGGATATTTATTAAAAACTATATCCTAATATGCAAGTAAAATAAATTAATGGCATACAAATAGTGTTGGTGAATGTCAGTTACCATAAATTTTAGGGTATGGTCTAATATTTAATATGGAAGATTACCTTGCATCCTTAAATTAATACTTTTCCAACAGAATTGCTAATGGATCAAGTATTATACAGTATACAACCACAAGCCATATCTACATCACAAGTATCACAACTACAAACCATAGGGGGGGAGGCATGACATCGATACCCCCAACCACAGAGGGCCCGCGTAGAATAACATGGCTACTTCTAACAACAGAGGATGTTATGTGATCTAGGTGGATCTCGGTGGCCATCCACCATTTCCATTGAATCAACATTTCAAGCCTATGGTTTTGATAAACTATGATATTCACCCTTTTGATGGGGAATGGAATGTAATCCCATCTTCATTTTTTAATTAAAAACATCATGTATTTTTTTCCTAGTGGTCTTATGTACATGCTTACAGCATAGTGTTAATGCACCATATCCCATTATAACTCTGTAGTTAAGTGTGCTCGAGCTAGAGTAGTACTAGGATGGGTGACCGCCTGGGAAGTCCTAGTGTTTTACATGCCTCTCGAATTTTATAAACTTAGACTAGTTTATCCCACATGCATCATGGGAATTGTTCTCCTCTCACTCTCTAATATATAATTGAGGTGAAGGAGGCCCTTTAAGCATGCAATGGAGTGTGATGTAAAACTTGTTGCAAATGAAGCGTAGCCAACATCTCTTTCTTTTTAGAAAGAAGCTACCCCATTTTGCCAATTTGTGTTCTATAGTGTTTTTCTCTGTTATTCATTAATAGAAGTTGGGTTTCACTATATTTATGTGTTCTCTGCTATATTTTTGTATGTGTCTCGTTTCATTCTCAACATAATCTGGATCAATGGTATCAAAGCAGTACTCCTTGTCATTTTTCAGAGCAGGTCCCCGACAAGGTAAGGGTATAGAGATTTGGGTCTCGAGCTAGTTTCTATTGAGGACAAACTCTCTCGCTAGCCGAAGTGACCTCCCATGAAGGAAGAAAAGAGAGATGATAGATCAGGATATCCTTTCAAGACTTTTCTCAAGGAATCCCTCGTGCGACAGAGGAACGAGATGATGGAAAACTTCGCTCGAATCCTTCGAAGACTATCGATGGCGGCGACCAAGGCATCTTCGACAAGCAACATTTCGAAGGTATGACACCCTTCAAGCTACAAGTCAATTTTGATATCCCCTTATTTAAAGGCCAGATAGATGCAAATGCTCTAGAAAAATGGTTGAATCTGCTAGAAGGTTATTACTTTGTCCAAAAAAATTCCAACAGGGAAAAGATCACCCCTGTGCTCCTTGAATCCCTTCCCCATGTCAGAGCTTGGTCAGAAGGTTACTAGGAGAGGTACAACGTGAATGAATCTACACCATTCAAGAGAGAACCCACTTGGGCAGTCTTGGAAATTCCCTAAAGGAGGATTTMTACCATGTCAGAAACTATGATGACCAGTACATGAGATGGACGACTCTGCATCAGAAAAGAGATCAGATAGTGTCRGAGTACACTAACATCTTTCATACCTTGTGCTCAAATTTGGGTATCAAAGACTTCAAGCGGCACTTAGTTTTGAAGTATCGCAATGGTCTACACGGGTACATCCAAACAGAGATGGATTTCTTGGAAATCTCCTCACTGGGAGTTTCTTATCGATATGCATTCAAAATTGAGTAGAAATTCAAGTATCACAATAAGTGGGAGATTGGGTTTGAAAATACGCCACAAAATAATCATGGCAAAGGAAACTCGAACACACAGAACAAAGGACAAAGTAAGGAAGGCCAACCTCAAGAGATCTAGTCCAAGATGCGGGAAAATAAGGGTAACRAGAAGTCTAAGAAAGAGACTGAAAAGTGGTGTGAGTTCCACAATAGCCCTTGATGRATGTCRCTYGAAACAATCATTGGTAGCCGAGCTCAAAGAAAAAGAATCATTACATGACTTGAACTTCGATTCAAAGCACGATAAAGGGAAACAGATCATTGATGCAGAACCCATTGCTACCATCATGTCCACAACAATACAACCAGAAGAASCAGAGGAGCTTGAGGAGGGGGAGCGCCTCTTCCACTCACATATGTGGGTAAATRGGACCCCACTGCATTTCCTTGTTGACAGCGAAAGTCAGAAGAACCTGATCTTTTGTCAAGAGATTGAAGCTGCCAATGATGCCACACCCCAAACCATACACTATCGGATGGTTGAGTCGGGGATGAGACATCTGTGTCAACCAACAATGTCGCCTATCCTATGGCATCAAGCCCTTCAAGGATGAGGTAGTGTGTGTTGTTACTCCACTTGAAGTCTGTGATGTTCTTTTAGGACAACCATATATGTGGAAACATCATGCTAACTATGAGTCTCAATCCCGCAGTGTCATTGTTACTCTGAGAGGTCAACTCTACAGAGTACCAGAGGTAGCACCAATTACTGCCACTTCATTGATCTTAGAAAAACAATGCTCTCTTAGACCACAAATTTTTCCCTCTTCACAATCCAGTCAGACGATGAACAAAAGGTCACTGTAATCACTACATCCTCGACCCAAGACGTTTCTATCTAGCAAAATCAGGTTGAAAATATTGTAGAGGAACACAAAGAAAATGAGAGTCTCCCATATGTTCATCATAGCTCTATTGGCCATGAGCCTTTTCAGGTGTGCTTTAGGTTCCAACCACTATCCCCCATTGATATAGCTCTTATTGTTGTATCTTCACCGATAGAGTCCTCCCACACTCGGACCAAGGAAGATCATGCAACCAAATATATTAAATGGATCCAACACCTCCAATAGGCTCATAAGATCCTTCCACAGGCAAAGTATAAGCAGGACATCTACTTCAACAAGGCAAGTGGCTCACCAAGGTTCACATTCAACAGAATTTTCCCCATCTTTTGAGGGAACTTGATGAATTGGGGACCATTTCTTCCTAAGGGGGGAGGAATGATCCAGGTGGATCTCAGTGGCCATCCAACTTTTCCATTGAATCAACATTTCAATCTTATGGTTTTGATAAACCATGATATTCACCCTTTTGATGGGGAATGGAATGTAATGCCATCTTCATTTGTTAATTAGAAACATCATGTAATGATTTCCTAGTGGTCTTATGTACATGCTAAGAGCATAGCGCTAATGCATCGGATCCCATTAGAACTCTGTAGTTAAGCATGCTCAGGATAGATTAGTAATGGGATGCATCACTGCCCAGGAAATCCTAGTGTTTTACATGCCTATGGCATTTTATAAACTTAGACTAATTTATCCCATATGCATCATGGGAATTTATCTCTCTCTCTCTCATACATAATTGAGGTGAAGGAGGCCCTTTAAGCATGCAATGGAGTCTGATGTAAAGCTTGTTGTGAATGAAGCATAGCCAACATCTCTTTCTTTTCAGAGATAAGCTACCCCATTCTGCCAGTTTGTTTTCTACAATGTTTTTCTCTCTTATTCATTAATAGAAGTTAGGTTTCACTGTATTTATGTATTCTCTGCTATATTTTTGTTTTTGTCTCGTTTCGTTCTTAGCATAATCTGGATGACTATGACATCAACTAAAGGACTTGCAGCCCAAGGCAACATCTATATTATCAAATATTTTGATACAAGAATGCCTCATTAACCACCTTTGTCTCAGAATTGTTATACATGTGGGATTATTCACAACACACATAGAATCTTGCACAAAGAAAAGTCAACATGGATCAGACATTACTTCACTATTTACTCAAAGGACATGTCATGAAACTAATTCAAAATCATTGATCTCTTGAACAGAACTTCAAAAACTAAAATTATCTTCAAGGATTAACCATTGTCAATTGGACACCTAAGATTGATTGGATAATTATATGTCCAAGTGATCGATTGCATTTAACATTGCAAATGCGGGTGGTGTTGGAGCTAGGAAATTCGAAGTTTTTATTCTATGAAGACCAGAGGAAACCTCATTTTACTAATAATTCTAACTAGTTTAGTTCAAAACTTCTCTAGAATATTGCATATTTTGTAACAATAGAATCACTTTCTTATTCGGTTGCTTGTGTTGTGTTGATAGCAGTTCCCGCTCAAGGAGCATTACACGCATGCACTCAAGGGCCACCACATGCATGCACTGAAAGGATTTTGATTTTGATTTGAGGCTGGTAGGCTCAGACATACCCTCAACAAATTACTTGTCTTATACAAATATTTTTGAACCAAATATTATTTGTGTTGTAAAAAATGGATGGTATAGCTATTACTATCTTACTTAACAGATTTTAGCAAGTTAACTCTATTAGGACCGTTTGGCATTGGCGGCTAAATTAAGATCAAATCATTTGCAACTTTGATTTATTTTACACAGAATTATGTCAAAAGTTAGATTTGGTTGAACTCCACTAGGCTTAGTACTTGAAATTTTATTGGCAGATGAATAACGCTTGTATCTTAGTTTTACTTGTTACAAAATATATAATGATTCCCTTCAATTTGATAGTCTGACATATGTTGTTGTTCAGAGAGGATGCCTTCCTTCAAGTTCAGATATCAATATGTAGAAAATATGTTAGTGGAATATACAGAAGCCAAATATTACAACAATGCCAAGAACAGTGAAGTAAGGATTAAAAGCAACAGAAATAGAGCATAGTGTAAACTAATCTAAAAGGTCATTTGGTTGTCAGATAGGGAAAGGAAACAAGATCCAGGGGCCCAGCAGCCATGCGTAACCTGATTCCAAGTAAGGAATGGCTAAGTTGGCATGCCAAAACACCCTTCTACATGAGGGTTGTTCCAATAGGAACAAACAAAAAATAAACCATCAATGTCCTTTTGGTGATAGGTAAAACCTTAAGTTTCAAAATTTACATTTAGAAATTGAGATGTTAAAAAGTGAGGTGGGAATTGTAAAAAATACATGGCCCGTAATAATGAAATCCTATTCATGGTTCCATTGTATCCAATCTACGGTGGGGAGAACTCACAAATAGATCCACAAATTAACTAAAAAATGTGCAGAAACTCATTGTCAACAACTCATAATGTTACTTCAGTTTTCTGGATATTTATTAAAAATAATAGGCTAATATGCAAGTAAATGGAATTAATGGCATAAAATAGTGTTGATGGGTTTCGATTACTATAAAGTTCAAGGTCTGGTCTAATATTTAATATGGAAGGTTACCTTGCAACCTTAAATTGATACTTTTCCAGCAGAATTGCAAGACTTCTAACCATGTAGTATTTTTTCTATCTCTATGTGGTCTCTCCGAATGTAAAGAGAAGAAGTTGCAAAAAATTGTTGCAATTAATTGTTGGGCAAAGTATATTTAAGCAGGATGTACATAGGTTGTTGATCATGAATTCCGAGGAAAAAAAAGGTTGTTGATAATGAATAAGATCCTTTTAGAGTGGATGGCATGTTGGTATGACTATACAATAAATAGTGGTACTTAATGTCAAAGCCTGTGGATATCATCTTAAGTGGCAGGACTCTTCATAGTATCATCATTTTCCTTACAGATCCTCACCCTTGCCATGAGATAGCCTATGCCCTTGCAATGTCTATGTTAGAAGTAAGAAACCCAAACCAAGTATATTCACTCATAGATTATGAATTATTCTCTTAATAAAAGGTCCAGTTGTCTTCTAACTATCCTAAATATCATAAGAGGCACAATACATTAAAACTCATAGATTATTTTCATTAATAAATAATAATTTTAAAAAAAAATAGAGATTTATTCAAGCCAAAGCATGTGAATATATTGAAGTTAAGTTCATTTAAGTACCTTCACAACAATAAGTAGTGGTAAATTTCTACATTCTCCATTAGTGAACCAACCATGCCATAAAAGACRCAACAACAACCATAACAAACAAAAAATCCACATATTGAGGATCTATATTGATGTCCATGGATGACTTTTGTCGAAGTAGATGTAGATACCAAGTCATTTTCGACACCCCCACCTATAGTTTACACAACTCCAGATACTAGATCAATGGACATCCTCTTAATATCTGCATGCTAATTTATTGTAAAAGAGTGGAATTGAGCAGCAACTATTTTTGCCTCTCTATGAAGAAGTTTTAGATTGTCTTTTCGAACTTGATAAATTCCTTTCATTTGGTTGCATATCAGTTCTAAGATGGTGAAGACTGCAATATAATTGGTACCATGTTTTTTCATTGTTTTCAACCCTTCAACAAGGGCAATATAGTATGTGTTAGGATCATTGTTTTTAGGGTAGAGTTAGAGGTTTGTCTAGAGTTTTCAGAGTCATGCCTTGGTCTTGGGAAGACCAAGGCATTCCTAAATGAGTCATAGTGAGTGTGTTTTTCATAAAGTCATTAATCAAATAAAATGTAATATGCATGTTAATAAAGAGTYAAGTCATAGGTTGAGTCAAAGAGTGTTGTGTCTATCTCATAATACACCATCAAGGGGTATAATATTCCATCATTCTAAAAGATTTGTAAAGKTCCTTGTGTCCCTAGTTTAAAATCATCTCACAAAATGGGAAATTATGTGTCAAAAGTTAAGTCATAGGTTAGGGATGAAACTCATGTCAAAAGAGGTATCATGGTTCATCATCACACCCGATGAGGTCAGAAAAGGGATAATGATTACACTCCATGTAATTTGTACTATTGGAAAGCTTCAAACAGGTGCGCGCTCCTCAAATTTGCTTCGTGAGTTACTTAAATTGGCTTGAGAGGTCTTGTCATCTTTGGACAAGTACTTTCCTTTTTAAATTCGCTTCTTATCCACTCATGTATGCATATTTTGCACCCTTTATTTACTTGCATTGCAGTCATGAACTGTGCATAAGCTATAGTCTCCCGAGCAAGCTTCAAATCCCTCTTCTATGCAAATGGTCACCCTCACTATGCAAACACTGTGCAGATTTCCCTCTCTATGCAAACCATGTGTGGTATCATTCGCTAAGAAAAGCCTGTTGCTTTGCTTTTTCTGCGCATCCCATGTTCGCCTTATTTGCGGTGTAAAAAACCTTTTTTGAGCTCGTTGTTTATGCAAGCTTATCCCTTGAATAAGTTCATCTCTCATATAACAAAGGTTTGTTTCACCTATTCAAGCCAAACCCTAACCCTTCTAGTTTGTTGTTCAAACTTGCCTGCTGAGTTTCAAGACATATTTGCTTTGAACAAATTGAAATTTACCTTGCAAAGAAGACATCGCAGAGCCATGACATCACAGGAAAAGAAGAAATACATGGGAGGAAATGTGTTGAGATATGAACCCCAAGAGATGACTTTGGTAAAATCAGATCATGCATACAAGGTGTCTTTTAAGCAGGATGGGTGTATGAGATTTTGTCAAATAATCCAGGGGTACAACGTGCAGTTGACCAAGGAGTTCGCCTTGATCTTTAATGGTGTCAATACAATCATTGTAGGGGTCACCTTTCCAGTATCATAAGAGACCATATTAGCTGCCACAGAGATTCCCATATAGGGAGAGAAATGGTTTAAAGGTATGCCTCTAGAGCTTATGTTTTATATTGATTTCCTCAAGCCTCAATATAGAATGAAGAAGGTTGGTACCACTATCCCAAAGGAGTATCTTTTGGAACCCTATGAGAATATGTTGAGAGTAATACAAAGGTATTTTACTTGTGAGGGTAGGTTTGACAGGGTATATCAATACCACATAAGGCTCCTCATGCATTTCATAGGGAAAAGCCCCCTAAACTTAACCTTTTACCTATATAGAAGCCTAGGAAAAATGGCAGACAAAGTCCAAGCCAGGGCTAACCAACTTAAGAGCAGTTTGTTCCATTTTTGAAGTTGTTAGTGGTTAAAGAGCTAAGAGAGATAAGTAGGGACTGTGAGTCCTTCTTAACTTCAACAAATATTTCCCTGGATCCCAAAGGAGATACCCCCTTATCTGCTGAAATATTGGCCTCTAACAACTCAGGTGAAAAAGGAAGAAGTGTTGCAGAAAAGGGAAAAGGAAAAGAGGTTGAAGGATGATTGTTTTCAAAATCAGATTGCTTATAGAGATATAGTGTAGCTCAAAAATAACATCATTCCCAAGGGTTTGGTTCCATTGGAAAATCGTTTTAACAATAACGATGTAGCCAGAAATCCTAAAATTTCTACAAATGCTAAGGACATAGAAGATTGAAACATTGGGACTCAGGAAGATCCCAAAAAAATCAAACTGTCCAAGACACTCAATCCAGAAATTAAGAAAAGATATGTCAACCTAATGAAGGATTTCCCATATGTCTTTTCCTGGAGCTATGAGAATTTGAAGGTTTATGATACTAAGGTGATTCAACATGTAATTCCAATAAAGGATTATCACAAACCTTTCAAACAGAAATTAAGAAGGATTAATCCTTTGTTGCTGCCATTGATTGAGAAAGAGGTAAGAAAGTTGTTTGAGGCCAAAATCATAGTGTCTTTAAGATTTTCTAAATGGGTGGCTAATCTAGTGTCTGTCAAAAAGAAAAGTGGTGAGATCAGGTTGTGTGTAGACTTTCAAAATCTGAATAGGGTATCAAAGACAATTATCTGCTTCCCAAGATAGATTACATTCTGCAGAAAGTGGTTGGATCACAGAAAATATCAAGGCTTGATGGTTTTTCTAGATACAACCAAATCATGGTGCATCCTGATGATCAAGAGAAAACA
The DNA here is from genome assembly GCA_032191745.1 of Picea mariana. NCBI lineage: Eukaryota > Viridiplantae > Streptophyta > Pinopsida > Pinales > Pinaceae > Picea > Picea mariana. Next base: position 43,709 of record JASDQU010560009.1, on the reverse strand, counting down.
ACCTTTACAACACCTTGGGGCACATTGATGTATGCCAAAATGCCTTTTGGTCTTATGAATGCAGGGGAAACCTTACAAAGGGCCATGGACATAGATTTTGTTGATGAGAAAGATAAGTTTATTATCATTTATTTAGATGATATTACTGTGATTTCAAATTCTGATGATGAACATCTAAAACATTTGAGAAGGGTCTTTCAAAAATGTAGTAAGTTTGGCATCTCATTAAATCCCAAAAAGTCCAATTTTGGAATGCAAGAGGGGAAATTACTTGGTCATATCATTTCAAAAAAAGGAATAAAAATAGATCCCAACAGAGTGGAAGCAATTTTGAAGATTGGCACACCCAGAAGCAAAAAGGAGGTAAAGTCTTTTCTTGGAAGAGTAAATTTGTTGAGAAGGTTTATCCCTAACCTAGATTGAATCATAAAATATATTACTAACATGCTCAGAAAAGGCAATGAGATAAAGTGGACTCCAGAAGCCAAGAAATATTTTGAGGATATAAAAGTAGCATTGACCAAGGCACCAGTATTGGCAAGTCCAAATTTTGCAAAAGATTTTATCTTGTTCTCTTTTGCTTCAGAACACACTATTGTTGGTGTTTTGTTGCAAAAATATGAACAGAATTTTGAAAGGCCCACAGCCTATTACAGCAGAACTCCAAGAGACTATCCATTGAAGTATGACATCATGGGGAAACAAGCATATGAATTGGTAAAATCCCTCAAGGAATTTAGAATTTATATCTTACATTCTCATGTTGTTGCTTATGTGCCCAACAGTTCTGTGAAAGACATTTTAACTAGCCTGATCCTGAAGGTAGAAGGGGAAAATGGATAGTTTTCTTGTTGGGGTATGACCTCAAGATTAAACCTACAAAGCTGATTAAATGTCACAGACTTGCAAAATTGATGACACGGTCCAATTATGATGTCTTAGGGATTAATTTCATTGTTGACCTGTCAGAAAATTCAGAAGAAGAGATAGTTCCACAGATATCTCAAAAATTTCTTGAATATCCATGGTATGCTGATATTATTTATGTGTTAAGAAATTTACAAGCTCCTCCTAAATTACGCAAAAAAAAAGGCTAGATTTTTTAAATTGCAAGCAACAAAATTTTGCATTCTAGATCATTCTCTGTATTGGAAAGATCCAGGTGGAATTCTGCAAAGTTGTTTGTTGGAAGGAGAAGTGAAACATGCTATCAAAGAGTTTCATAAAGGTGACTATGGAGGGCACCATTACTGGAAAACCATTGTGCATAAAATACTGATAGCAGGTTTTTATTGGCCTAGCATTTTTTCTGATGTGTATAAGAAGGTCTCAAGCTGTCATGAATGCCAAAAATTTTATGGAAAAAGGAAGCTGCAACCCTTGCCTTAAAACCTATTTTTATTGAAGCATCGTTTAGGAAATGGGGCCTTGATTTTATAGGAGATATCCACCCACCATCTTCAACTCAACATAGGTGGATACTGACAGCCACAGACTACTTCACCAAATGGATTGAAGCAGTTCCAACAAGGCAAGCTATTGATGTTGTCATCATTCAATTTCTAGAAAGCAATATTTTGTCTAGGTTTGGTTGTCCAGTCAAAATCATTACTGATAATGCAAAAAAATTCAATTCCAAGAGAATGGAGAAATTTTGCAGTGATTACAACATAACCCTTGGTCACTCCACAGCTTATTACCCACATGGTAATGGGTTGGTTGAGTCATCCAACAAGATCTTGATAATAATTACTAAGAAGCTTCAACAAGAAAATAAAAAGGCTTGGCACAAGAAACTTATTTATGCATTGTGGGATGGTAGGATCACCACCAAGAGGTCTATTGCCATATCACCTTTTCAGATTGTATATGGCACAGAGGCAGTCTTTCCTACCTCATTAGGACTGCCAGTGATGAAATTGTTGCAAGAACAGGAAGTCGAACTGAATGATGCTCAAAGAAGGATAAATCAATTGATCCATGTGCAGCAAATGAGAGAACAAGTGTTCAACAACTCACAATTGCATCAAGACAAAATGAAAAGAGCCTTTGACAGACATACAAAGGATGATGATTTTAAGGTAGATGATATGGTGTTGAAGTGGGATGCAAGAAATGAAGATAAAGGGAAGCATGGAAAGTTTGACCACCTCTAGCTGGGACCATTCAGGATTGTTGGATACCATGGGAGCAATTCTTACTTGCTACAGGAGCTCAATGGAAATCTCATTAGTGGAGGACCTGTAAATGGCAGGTTTATCAAACACTACCTTTCTTGAAAATATTTCAGTATTTCCATTTCATTGTAAATAACCGTTTTATTTTTCATATAAAGCAGTTGAAGTCAATAATCAGCAAAAAATTGAATCCCTAAGTGAAGTCCCTAAGTTTATGTTGAGTCTAGTTAAATTATATGAAATAAGTCTTATCATACTTTATCACTTTAGAGTCGTTTTGAGTCAAATAAAGCCCAATGGTCAGGCACATGGTCTGATGTTCTTTGCTACCTCACTCAGAGGATAGCATCCCCATTGGAGCCAAATGTTAGCATCATTATTTTTAGGATAGAGTTAGAGGTTTTTCCAGAGTTTTCAGAGTCATGCCTTGGTCTTGGGAAGACCAAGGCATTCCTAAATGAGTCATAGTGAGTGTGTTTTTCATAAAGTCATTAATCAAATAAAAGGTAATATGCATGTCAATAAAGAGTTAATTCATAGGTTGAGTCAAAGAGTGTTGTGTCTATCTCATAATACACCATCAAGGGGTATAAGAGTCTGTCATGTTGAAATATTTGTAAAGGTCCTTGTGTCCCTAGTTTAAAATCATATAACAAAATGGGAAATTATGTGTYAAAAGTTGAGTCATAGGTTAGGGATGAAAGTCATGTCAAAAKAGGTATCATGGTTCATCATCACACCTGATGAGGTCAGAAAAGAGAMAATTATTACACTCCATGTCATTTGTATTGTTGGCAAGCTTCAAACAGGTGCGCGCTTCTCAAATTTGTTGTGCAAGTTACTTAAATTGKCTTGAGAGGTCTTGTCATCTTTGGGCAAGTACTTTCCTTTTTAAATCTACTCCTTATCCACTCATGTATGCATATTTTCCACCTTTTGTTTATTTTCATTGCAATCAYGACCTGTGCATAAGCTATAGTCTCTTGAGCAAGCTTCAAATCCCTYTGCTACACAAACGATCCCCCTCGCTATGCAAACACTGTGCATATTTCCCTCGTTATGCAAACCCGATGTGGTATGATTCGCAACGCAAAGCCTGTTGCTCTGTTTTTGYTGCGCATCCTATGTTCGCCTTATTTGTTGTGTAAAAAAAAAAATTTGAGCACGTTGTTTATGCAAKCTTATCCCCTAAATAAGTTTKCCTCTCATATAACAAAGGTTTGTTTCACCTATTCAATTCAAACCCTAGCCCTGCTAGTTTGTTCTGCAAGCTTGCCTGCTAAGTTTCAAGACATATTTGCTTTGAACAGTTTGAAAATTGCCTTGCAAAGCAGACATCACAGAGCCATGACATCACAGGAAAAGAAGAAATACAAGGGAGTAAATGTGATGAGATATGAACCCCAAGAGCTAACTTTGGTAAACTCGGATCCTGCATACATGGTGTCTTTTGAGCAGGTTCGGTGTATAAGATTTTGTGAAAGAATCCAAGGGTATAACATGCAGTTGACCAAGGAGTTCACCCTGAACTTTAATGGTGTCAATATAATCATTGTAGGGGTCACCTTTCCAGTATCAGAAGATACCATATCAACTCCCACAGAGATTCCCATGCAGGGAGAGAAATGGTTTAAAGGTATGCCTCTAGAACTTATGTTTTATATTGATTTCCTCAAGCCTTAGTATAGAAAGTAGAAGATTGGTGTCACTATCCCCAGGGAGTATCTTTTGAAACCCTATGAGAAGATGTTGAGAGTAATCCAAAGGTATTTTACTTGTGAGGGTAGGTTTGACGGGGTATATCAATACCACATAAGGATCCTCATGCATTTCACAAGGAAACGCCCCCTAAACTTACCCTTTTACCTATATAGAAGCCTAGGAAAAATGACAGACAAAGTCCAAGCCAGGGCTCACCATCTTAAGAGCAGTATGTTCCATTTCTGTTTGGTGAAGTTGTTAGTGGTTGAGGAGATAAGAGAGATAAACAGGGACTGGGAGTCTTTCTTAACTTCAACAAATATTTCCTTGGATCCCAAAAGAGATACCCTCTTGTCTGTTGAAACATTGGCCTCTAACATCTCAGGTGAAAAAGGAAGAAGTGTTGCAGAAAAGGGAAAAGGAAAATAGGTTGAGGGCTCATCACCAAGCCAAATAGTTCTGAAGAAGGGTAGGAGGCTACAGTTCACTGATGATCCAAAGGAGACACAGACACGTAGCAGACCAACCATAAGGTCAACTGCTAGAAGGCATCCCACACCCACAATGTAGAAAGAATTTGTTAAGGTTGCAGCTCAAGAGATGGATGAAGAACAAGGTAAAACGGGAGAGAAAGACTCATAATTTAGGGGAATGCAACAATAGCTCAGAGAGGTTCAGCATGTTATAGCTCAGTTTTACCAAGAGAATAGAGAATTGAAAAGGAAGCTAGCTGAGAAGGATTTTGAGGAACAGACAACACAAAACAAGGAAGAACACAAGAATGAAAGGTCAAAGGGGAAGGAAGTCATGCAAATCCCTGAGATCGTAGTTTTAGCCAAGCCTACATCACATCTGACAAGATCCTCAGCTAGGAAGAAGAGTCCATATATACAAAGCAAGCTAACAACAAGTGAAATATCTCCTACTTCGCCCATAGAAGGAGAAAAGAACATAAGATGGCTAAATAAGCAATTAAGGGAAGCTCAAAATCAAATCATCCAGCTCAGAGAAGAAAAGAGGATATCAGAGGACAGAGCCATGAAAGACTTTAAAGAATGCAAACCAACCAAAAAAAATGCATGTGCAGCCCTTTCCAATGCCCAATAAAAATTGAAAAGAAATGTAGCCCTGTTCAGGCAAGTGGGAAATTTGAAGGTACCAAACTTAGCACTAATGAAGGAAAACATGTATCTCAAACAAAAGATGCAATTGAATGATGAAGCCAGAAGAAGGCTAGAACTACTTGCAGAAGTAGCAGAGATATGATTGAAGAAACTTCACATTTTTGTCTTTTTGGGTATGTGATCATCTCAAGTTTTGTTTATGTCATAAAAGTTGTTGCAAGAATACATTTAATATTGGAGAAATTTTTTCACAAGGGTGATAGCATAAAACATTTCCTAGACACAGTTGTTGTTTTGACTGGTAAATTGTCATACACAACAATTGCGTAGCGAGTTTTTTCTACACAAGTGTTGTAGACTCATATGATTAAAAATGATGGCATGAAGTGAAACGTATATGAGTTTTCAGGTAAATACAAGTTCTCAGTCATTTGTTGCCACCTGGATCTGCACGAGTTACTACAAAAAAGAATTTTCTACGCAAATGTTGTAGGTAGCACTTGTGCAAAAGTAGCCCCAATTTGCTACGCAAAGGTGACATAGTTGTCTAGCAATGCATAGGATGACTCGAGATGCTTTTCAGATGCACCTAATGACTCATCAACATCAGCATATTCAAAATTTGCTCAGATCTATGATTGTATAAGATATTTTTTGTTTTTTCATTTAAGATGGTCAAAACAAATTTACTATTTTTAGTAAAGTTGTTTAGGATTTGTTCTCTTTCAATGTAACCAAATACACCATTGTAGGTAGCAGTAGTTCGACTCCTAGTAGCCTAGTGTGTAAATAGGCTCTTATATATATTTATCATTTTTATGTAAAGCAGGGCAAGTTGGCAGAAAGTATAATCATTTTGATCCTTATTGTAATATTCTCTGAATCTGAAAGAAATACAAATGCAAAAGTCCTGAACTTTTTATGAAAAAGATTATAATGGTGGTGGTCTGAAGTATGTACTCTTATCTTTGTATGTACTTATTGTGTCCTTACTTTCATCTTCATTTTCTTTTGTTTAAATTGGATAATTAAAAGGTCTAGAATTCATCTAATGGTGCTTTAGACTCAAGTGATTTAAACTGTGTTTTTCTTCTTAACTAGGTGAGAATTCATCTTTCATGGTGCTTTGATTATGTTATATGTTTCTTTTCCTTTTCCACCCTACACATCAAACTCAAAACTGAAATTTCATCACCTAATTTAGCCTTTGTTCCTCTGGAAAGTTCTACCTACTAGTCATTGTTTTCATTCGTTTTCAAGGGTTGACTCCATAGCCAAAAATATCCCTCTCCTTCTTTCCAACAAAACTCTATAAAATCCCTTCAAAACATTAAAATCTATCCATTGACCTACCAAGAAAACATATCTATTAGAGACTAAGTGACAAGAGAGAGCCCTCTCTGAATTAAGTAGGCTAGTATCCAGTTCCAAAGTGGTTTGTGGTTGCCTTTGTATATTGTTTCTTTAGCCCAACAATTTACTCAGTGTCAATAGTATGCTTCATTATTGGTAGTCCTTCCATAAACTTCTCTTCGACTTTGCAAGACATGATTTAGTGATTTATTGTGAAGGACATATGTAATAACTGCTTGACCAAGGTTTGGGTAACAAAACACTTCAATGGGAAATGTCCACTTTTGCACCATTCTTTATGATTTGAAGGAGTTGAAGGAAAAGCAAACAACAAATTTTGATCAAAAAATTGGCATTTAGAAATAAATTCATACCATCGAATAAGCTACAATAATCAAAATAAATGAAAATATACTACAATAACAAAACAAGTGACTATTTCTTTAAAAAGTAGTAGAGGTGTTCATCTCAGCAAGCTCACCTGCACAAGCTCACCTTAACAACACAAAGGCAACAACACCAATAATGAAACTTAATTAGAAGGTAGTTGAAATGACACTAGCAAGCATAATTGGGTGAATACAAGGAAACCTAATTGCTTTGTCCAAGCCATTATTGTAATTTTGTAAATGTAATCTAATCTATATAAAATAGGTGGCCTTAAATCCATTGTAGGCAGTAATGAGGTTTAGAGAATATTTGATATAGCATGAAGGAAAAACTCAAATTTCCAAGCTATCATACCATCCATGTATAAATTTTCATTGTTGTAACAAAAGTAATATGCAACACCTTGATTCTCTGTTATCTTTATTAATTGTTGTATTTGTATAGGTTCTAGCCGTGAAGGTTGGTTCTAGTAGGATTCTTCAACAGACTATTTGCAATGATAAATTGCGGCAGGGATCATTGTCTGTGTCATGGGGCTATAGTGTACATTTTTTTATAGCATCCAATTCCCACGTGAACTCGAATCTCCTCAGCAGACTTTCATGCATTGGAGGAAAACAAAGATAGATCAGTTTATGTTCAACACTCGTAATGTTTCCAGGAATCCTTGCTTGAGGCCTGCTATCGTATTTTTGGAAAGTGTTAGCTCTGGATCTAAGGGAATCACCACTACCTATACAAGACAAACTAGGGCTAGTTTCCAATTGGGTAAAAGTATGTTGCAAGCTCTGCAACAGATCAAAGTCCTATCACCAAAGTCACAGCTGAACTAGAAGCAAGTATGTGAACTTTTACAACCTTGTATTTATTTTGACTTTTGACTTGAGTGAGTAAAATTAGGAAATTCCCACTCCTCTATATTAATTAAGAAAATATGTATCTATGTGTTTAGTCTTCGAGGAGACATTGCTATGATGTTCTACCATATTCCTTCAATAACATCCTGGAGATTTTGATGAGAAGTTGTTTGGATGGGGAGGTCATATATCCACAGTGAAAAAAAAGATTGTAATCTTTTTGGGTGAATCAAACCCTACTTTGTTGATGTAATATATGGAAGATCAGTTCAACTATATGTATAAATTGCTCCATAGATCAAGCACAAAATCAAACAAGACTAGTAAAATTCAACTCTCCAATACATGAAACATTGATGGCTAGTACATGTTGCATGTCATACTTCTTACCTACAAAAGCATGTACCAAATTCAATGCCAAGAAGAAAATAACTAATAACATGTTTGAAAACCAGTAGAGCTTCCCAATAATGCTAGCTAGTAGAAATTTGTTGGTCACCTTTAAAACAGAATGGCTTATTTCACTACCAACATTCACATCAGATCAAACATATAGCACTTACAATCAAGGCATTATGTCAGCTAATGATACAAAAGGATTCATTTCACACAGAGAATACATGTCAATAGGAACTTGTAACCAGAAGTTTTTTTCTGAGTTTGACAAGATTAATCAGAAGAACAAAAACTAAGCACTACAACCTTTATTAACCAGCTAGCCTTACACTTGCACATTAATCTTGTCAAAAGACACAGTTTAGCATTGTGCAACATACCTTCAAGCATGTAATTTTAGTGTCTATGGATCATCCTTTCTATGACACCA
>JASDQU010560009.1:16790-29879 GCA_032191745.1 Picea mariana | reverse complement strand
CAACTTGTACTAGTTGAAATCCATGGTAAACAAGTTGTTTCTCGGAAGGAAATTGTACCTTCTGAGAATGAGTGATGCAAGTTCGGTAACTGAGCATTTAAATGTGTTTAATACCTGTTTAAGCTAGTTATCTTCTGTGGATATTAAAATCACTGAGGAGGAGAAGTGTATTAGTTTATTATGTTCTTTGCCAAACTCTTGGGATAGCTTAGTCGTGGTTATAGGGAGTAATACAACCACATTAGCGCTATAAGACATGGTTGCATCTCTATTGTCATAAGAAATGGGAAGTAATAACATTGAAGGATCAACCAAAGATGATTTAGTGGTGAGAGGTCGACCGGTTGACAGAGATAAAGACAAATTCTTTATTAGAAATTCTAAGTCAAAGGGTAGATCTAAATCCCCAGTTTAATCGATGCGAAGATGCTGGAAATGCGGTAAAGTTGGGCATTACAAAAAGGACTGCAAGTTGAAGGCGATGAAAGTCAATACAGGATCCAAAGAGAAGCAATCGACTGAGAGAAAGACAACTATAGATAAGAGAGGCGATGTGTACCTAGCATCGACCAGTATACAATTAGATTAAGATGTTTGGTTGATCGACTCAGGAGAATCCTATCATATGACACCACACAAAGAATGGTTATGTGAGTATGAATGATATAATGGAGGTGATGTGTTCTTGGGGGACAACTCGACAACCAAAATTGTCGGACGAGAAAGAGTTTGACTGATACTGCAGGATGGGAGGAAAAGAACCCTTTGAGGTGTGCTACAAATTTTGGGTTTGGAAAGAAACCTGATATTTGTTGGCAAGATGAGTGATGTTGGAGTGCACACTCTATTTCAGAAGGATTCATGCAAAATGGTCAGAGATGCGATGGTATTAATGAAAGGAGTTTGGATTAGAAACCTATACAAGTTTTTAGGGAGTGTCGACTCGATTGGATGCAACAACATCGTTGTTCCTGAATTCGACTCGACTCGACTCAACTCGGGCTGAGTCGATTCAAATTGACTCGACAAGTCATCATATAGTTGACCCAATCATGCTATGGCACGAGAGGATGAGACACATTTGAGAAAAAGGACTTCGATCCATGCACAATAAAGGTATGGTCGAAGACTTTCCTAAGTGTAATTTAGAAATCGAATTTTGTGAACATTTCTTATATGGGAAAAAAAGATGGGTGAGATTTCCATATGGAGTGACAAGGGTAAATTGGATTTTAGACTTGGTTCATAGTAATGTGTTTGGCCCAGTTACAGTGCCTTCACTTGGTGGATCCATATATTATGTCTCATTCATAGATGATGTTTCCAGGAAGACATGGATATATTTCCTAAGGAAGAAATCAGAGATTTTCAATAAATTCAAAGAGTTTAAATCTCTTGTAGAAAACCATACAGATAAGAAGATTAAGGTGTTGAGGACTGACAACGGTGGTGAATTCTATGAAAAATAATTTGATCAGTTCTACAAGCAGTATGGTATAGCACGCCAAACTACCATACCATATACCCCACAACAAAATGGAGTTGATGAGAGAATGAACTGAATGTTGATGGACAAGGAAAGGAGCATGATCGATGGTGTTGGGCTCGCATAAGAATTATGGGGGGAGGCAGTCGACACTGCAAAATATCTGGTGAATATGTCTCCTTTGTTGGCACTAGGGGATATCTGGATCGAGATTTGGATCAACAGAGGTCAGCCAGTGGATGTGTCTTCAAGATGTTCAGTGGAGAAATCAATTGGATGAGTATGCGACAGGCAGTCGCAGCCTTGTCAACAACATAAGTTGAATACATGGCAGCCTCTCATGGAAGCAAAGAAGCAATATGGCTGCAAAGGTTGTGTTCAAGAATCGGGTTTGAGCAAAGAGCTATGAAGATAAGTTGTGATGGTCAAAGCACAATATTTCTGGCAAAGAACCCATCTTATCATTCAAAGACTAAGCACATTGATGTACAATACCATTTCGTGAGAGACATGGTGGGATGCAACAAGGTGTTGCTGGTGAAAGTAGACACATTGGAAAACATAGCAGACTCATTGACCAAGTCCATGAGTGTTGTGAAGTTCTCTTGGTGCAGAGAGGAAATGGGCATTGCATCCATGGGTCTGTGAATGAAAGTCCAGGAGTCTCTTGGTTTCAAAAAAGAAGACAAGTGGTAGAATGTTGGATTGTTATATTATTTGTAGTGACAGTCGAAGTTGAGTTGGATCGACTGACGATCAAAGTCAAGGTGGATCGTCAGCAAGTTGAAGATCGAGGTAGTCTACMAGGTAAAKTCGAAGTCGAAGGTCTAGGTGTTTCGACATGGTAAAGGAATTGACAACAAGTCGAAGAGGTCAACCAACAAGAGGTGGACAGGTAGGCATGTGGCAACCAACTGAAGACCAAATGAAGGTTGACTGGTAGTTGACTGGTAATCCRACTTGGAGTCAACTATAACAGAATMTTGAGATTCGTGGGATATGTAGCCAATGATCTGCATGGATATGTAACCKCTTTTGGGCACCATTCTTTATGGTTTTTCCTACTGTAAAGCCTATAAATATGTGTGTTGTAATGTTGTAAAATCTAATCGTAAGATAGCAAATCTTTAGAGAAATATTTATATGTAGATTGTTGGTCATGCAGATGTAAGTTGAATTGGCTATAAGGTTGTTCTTGCGTAAGCAAGAGGGTATGATGTCGATTGTGTCTTAAGTGTGGACCAAGGTTAGATATGTAACCTTTTATTATGAATGAATAAGACAACAAGGAGCAAAACGCTCAAGGAATGTTGGTTTTCCCGGTTTGGGTTTCCAGGGTAAAATCTCTATGTAATGTGTGATTGTTGTGTCATTTACTTTCTTGATTAAATTATTTCTCTCTTCTGCCAGGTTAAGTGTGGAAGTGTGTCTCATTTCCTAACATCGTCAACCTTGGGAAATGAAGGCATGGTTCTCTTCATCAAGAGTTACAACCCATTGTGAAAAATGATTAAAATAGTAAAAGAGCCATTGGAGATAAGAGTTATTTAATGTTAACGTTAAAATTGGAATGAAAAGAAAATGTTTAAAGAAAATAAAGTTTARCAAATATAATTTGTTAAGATTGTGTTTCAAGAAGCTAAAAATATGGCTATAAATGAGGAGATGGGTAAAAAGTTAAAAAGGTAAAAAAAGAAGGATAACATTAGAGCAGGGGATAAAAGATTAAAAAACAAACCAAAAAATCGAAAAGAAGGAAGTTAAATAATAATAAATAAATAAAATAATTTTTTTCTTTTTTAAATTAGAAAGGCTAACTAATCAATATTATGAATAGTGGGTTTCCAAGATTGGCTAAGTTTGTAGTCATTTTCCCTATTAAAATTATTAGGATGTTTTTCAATTTACAGTGCTTCTAGAATGATATGAGAGGAATAATGGGGTTTTAAAGCTAGAATTTGAGTTTGGTCAAAGCAAGTGAGATGATTAGATTTGTATGAGTGTTCGACATATCTTGAGATGTTGGACATTTCAAAATTTTATACAACTCAAGAAACATTATGACTAACTATGAAAACCTACACACTCATACATTTAATTTTTTACCAATAATAAAATAGAATCGCTAAATTTAAATTAAAAATAATAATAATAATTTTATTTTCAAAATATTAAATTTAATGATATTGATGATGATGATGATGATGATGATGATGATTAACTAGACCAAATTGGTCGAACCTTAAGAAGGAAACGTATTGTGGGCCAAATGGTTAAGAACATGTGTTTCCTCCTCGGAGGCCACAAGTTCAAATCCATAGGGGGTAGGGTGTGTACACCTCTATAGACTTTAGCAATCAAATCATTGGGAAGAGGAGGTCCCTTGCCCCACAAACAAGGGGGTCTCATACACCAATTTGGTGTCTGGCTTGGTCGTGACCTTAAAAATAGATTATTATTATTATTATTATTATTATATTATCTATCTCGAACAATAGCTTTTAGATTTCTAATTATTGTTCATTTGTGTTCCTTCATGGCTTATTTTACCTTTTGAACTTCCTTCATTAATTCATCTTGGTATTATGGTATGAGGTCTTCATTTATAAACATTCTTGACCTTTTTAAGCTTGGTTTAATGTACCTAGCCTCCAACTGAGCAACATTAAGTGTGAAAACTCATTAAATCATTAAGATTAACTGCTAATCAATTTCATGTAGCTTACCAGCTACAAATCACATATATATTTAACCATTTAATTGATACCATAGTTATAAATGCATCTAACAACATATATTAAACATGAATGCAATCGTTCAAGCAAACAACAAACACACAACATTCATATAAACCATTTACACATGAGAATAACATAAGAACATAACATAAACACTTATATGTTAATAATTAACCAACTAGGCATACAAAGGGTGAACCTCCCAGCCATAGGCTCTGTTGCTCCAAATCTCAACAACATGCCACCCCTAAGCTGAGGCTATGAGTCCACAAGGAGATTCGACCCTCTAGTTTTCCATTCTTCAGACACAACAGCCCCAAAACCCACGTTCTACTCCCATAGTAGTTTCGATTCTCCAGCTTTCTCTTCCCCTCCCCCCCTCCACAACCTGCACTACCCAAAGAATGTACCCCCTTCACTGCCCACAGTCCCTCAGGTTGTATCATTTGTTTATCAGGTCCCCTAGTGCACTTGGTTTGCCAAGAATGTATCAGCTAGAAACTTTCAGTTCCCCAAGGAGTTATCACAGCAACCTTCACAAGGCTCTTGAGAAATTTYCTCAACAGGAAATTGCACTACGAGCTTACATCCCAATTTATAGGTGTGCATGCCTCTTTCTCCACATAAAATATATACAAACAATGGATKCCTTCAAGTATACCATGGTTGGTACTCTTCCTATCCCTCGGCTCTCCCTTCGTTGCTCAAAAACTGCATGTAAAAATTCTCTCCATTCTGCATACGAATTTTCATATTTATTTTATGCGGTCAAATCAATAAAATATCTCATTAGTTGGTTTTCCCTTCGGGGTTTTTCCAGGGGTGGTTTACCCAGAAATTTAATGTGTCAAATGGTGTGATTGGTTTCCTGGTTTATGTTGTGCATGCATGTTATTAAGCTTAGAGTATTTATGTTCACAAAAATCARATTTGGAATTTTTTGTTTTTAGTGCATGCATTGATTTCCATGCATGCATGCATTTAAAAGTTACTTTATTGGAAGTAGAGATTAGATCTGAACTTTAGAAAATTAGCATAGTATCGGAGCTTCGTCTCTAAAAGAAACCAAAGGCTTTGGCACAGGGATCAAGAAATTTTTGCAGGTTATTCTCATCACGAAGTTGTGGGCTCAGTGTATCAGTTGGACAGGGAAAATGGCTACCGGTTTGATATTTGAGGATTGGTTGGAGGGGGCATCAAACTTCAGCCCCTGGAAAGAAAGGATTGCATTGTTGTTAGAGGAAAGTGAGCTCTGGGATATTGTTGAGAAGACCCGGACTATTCCTACTGATGCAGTGCTTTTAGTTGCTTACAACAAGAAGAATGTGAAGGCCAAAAGAGACATCTTAGATGTTGTAAAGGATCACATCATCCTACATGTGACCGGGAAGACACATGTCGATGAGATGTGGGCATTCTTGACGAAGCTTTATCAAAGTAGCAACCAAAATAGGATAATATTGTCACGAGAGAAACTTCACAGCTTGAAAATGTCCAGATCTGATACAGTTACATCCTATCTCACTAAAATTGCTTAGATCTGCGATGAGTTGGGTGTTGTTGGGGAAAAGGTTGAGGATCAAGAATTTGTTAGAACAACCTTGAAAGGTTTTTCTAAACCACGAGATGCTTTCGTCCGGGGAATTGTTTCCAGAGAGAAACTTACCAACCGGGAAAGATTATGGGATGATTTCATACAAGAGGAGATGATAGTGGGAACTAACCATGCAGGACAACAATGAGGTGATGAGGAGGAGAATGTTGCTCTTACATGAAAGGGAAAAGGTGGGACAAAGAGAACCTCCAGTACTAGGGCTACCTCAAAGGGTGAGAAGAAGAGAGACATGATCAAAGCGAAATGCTTTGCATGCCACAAAATATGGCACTATGTTAGTCAGTGTCTAAATAATAAGAAGAAGGTGAAGCCAAAGGTTGTAGCTTCAACAGAGGTGGATGAGTTTTCTGCCAAGTTTGAGAAAGATTTCTCATTAGCAGCAAGCCCCTCTTCAAAAATAGTACCCACTGGTGTGTGGTACATTGATAGTGGTGCTTCCAGACATATCATGGGAGTACGAGAGTGCTTCATAGATCTATGAGAGGGTAATGTTTATCTTGAGATCGAGTGATCCAGGTGGATATTGGTGGCCACCCACCTGTTCCAACTGGCTCCTCTTTTCAGTTTTTAGTGCAACACGTTCTTCTGTACTTCTTTGTAATTGTGTGTCTACACTTCCGGGGTTKTCTGAATCCCTACACATTTTCCAGGTGGATATTGGTGACCTCCCACCTAATCCAACTGGMTTATTTTGTATGTTTTCATGTCAGCACATCTTATTGTACTTCCTGGGACATTTTGGGGCCTTAAACAATGTTTTTTTGGCTCGCCACARTGAAATTGTAGACGAATTCAGAGTTCYGTAACRGGCTATCACGCGCCTAAAACGGAGATCGTATGCAAAAGTTACGACACTAGGAAGTTAATGTACTAACTTACCCAAATGGGGCCCACATGAMTTTTGGTGTTTCAACTCCTAGGGTTAGGTTTTTGGATGTCTAGGGTTTTGGAATTCATGTTTATCATAAAAGGGCCTTAAGAGCCTCATTGTAATCATCTTCTTGTGAATGAGCATACTCGTCACATCTCTTCTCGGAGATAAAGTTGCCACCATTATAGCGAGTCTTGCACTCTGTATTTTTACAGTCTCTTTACAATTCTTTCATTAATAGAAATCAAGTATTGTTGTATTTCTTTGTTTCTAGCAATTTTCATGAGTATTTCATTGTAATATCTCTGCTTTCATTTCGTTCCAAAAATAATCTGAATCCGTGGTATCAAAGCAGGCTACTCTCAATCGTTTTTCAGCGCATGTCCTCGACAAGATCCAAGTATAGCCAGTTAGGTCTTGAGTTTGTCTCTCTTGAGGACAATCACTCTCGCACATCCAAGAAACCCTCGATGGAGGCAGAAAATAAAAACAGTGGAGCATAATATTCTATTAACATGTTGCTTGAGCAAGATCTCGCACAACAGAGGGACGAAATGATGGAGAATTTTGCACACATGATGGAGAATTTTGGTCGATAGCAGCAGGCACATATTCATCAGGCGGCCATTTTGGAGGAACCGCTCCCTTCAAGGTACAAGTTAATTTTGATATTTCCATATTTGAAGGTCAGATAGATGCAGATTTCGTAGAAAAAAATTTAAATCTATTAGAAGGTTATTTCTCTGTTCAAAATTTTTCCAACAGGGAAAATATCACCTTTGCACTCCTCAAGGATCTCCCCCATGTCAAAAATTCGTGGGAAACTTACTGGGAGAAAAGTCCCACAGAGGAATATAGAATATATGGGGTCGAGCCCACTTCGGATTTTTTCGTGGATGTGGTCAAAGAACAGTACTATCCTATTGATAAATATGAATACCAGTACATGAGATGGAATACACTGCGACAAGAGAAGAGCCAAACAGTGTCGAAGTTCACAAATACATTCCATACCTTACTCACCAAGATGGGTATCAAAGACTCTGAGTGACATCTGGTTCTGAAATACCATGGCGCTCTGCATAGGTACATCCAAACCGAAATGGATTTCCTAAACATCTCATCATCGGGAGCTGCCTATCAATATGTTGTCAAAATCGAGTAGAAATTTAAGCACCAGAACAAATGGGAATTCGGTTCTGCAAATTTGCAACAACCAAAGCATGGTAAAGACGACCCTAACCAACAGCCTCTAGACAACCAGTCCAAGACACAGGACAAAAAGGGTAAAGTAAAGACGAAGAATGACACTGGGAAGTGGTGTGACTTCCACAAGAATCCCTGGCACAACACCAACAAATGTCGCTCAAAACAGTCATTGGAGGTTGAGGTCAAAGACATGGAGCTGAATCTTGATTCGGAATCTGATCCAAAAAATATTGAAAACAGACAGATCATCGATGCAGACCCCACTGCTATTGTCGCGACCACAACAATTCATCTAGAAGAACCAGTAGATCCTGAAGAGGGGGAGTGCCTCTTCCATTCACAGATGTGGGTGAAGGGGACCCCATTGCATTTCATTGTTGCTAAACGGAAACCAGAAGAACATCATCTCAGCTAAGGTCATCAAACAGTTGGGGTTGTCGACAACACCACACCCGCATCCATACACCATCAGGTGGATTCACCAGGGACGAGATATTCACGTCAGCCAACAGTGTTATCTATCATATGGCATCCATCCTTTCAAGGATGAGGTAGTGTGTGATATTGCCCCTCTTGATGTTTGTGATGTTGTTTTTGGCCTATTAGCACCATGATTTTTATAGCTAGATTTAGAGGTTTCTCCAAAAGATTTCAAAGTCATGCCATGATCTTGGGAAATTCAAGATATTCCTAGATGAGTCATAGTTACTATGTCAAGGTTTATGAGGTCGGTGCTCAAATAAAGAATGGCTTGAAATGTCAGTAATGGGTTTATCCATATGTTGGTTTAAAGGGTGTATTGTCTTTTTCATAAAACACTACCATAAAGGAAAAGATTCAAGAGTGTAAAGCTCATCATGTTCAAGTTGTAACGGTCTACTTTCCTAAGTCTCGAGTTATGTTAAAAAGTGGGAAATTATGTTCTAAGGTCGAATCAAATGGTTAGGGTGAATGTCATGTCAAAAGATATTCTGGTTCATCATCACCTAATCATGAGATTAGAAAGGGAACAATCGTGGCACTCCATATCATTTGTACTGTTGCAAACTTCAAAGGTGTACCCGCTGGTAAGTTTGTTGCGCAAATCTTTAACTTGCCTTAAAACGTCTTATCGCTATGTATAACCCTTCCCTTTTCATAATTTCATTCCTTATCCATTCGAGCATAAATATTGGCCACCTTTTGTTTTTCTCCATCACCTCCAAGACCTATGCGTTGTCCATAGCCTCTCTAACAAGCTTCAAAGCTCTCTGTTACGTAAATGTTGTGTGTTGCAAATCTTTCGCTCTGTTTTTTTTTTTTTGCACATTCTCCATTTGTTTCAATCATTTTTCAAGAGCCTTTCTTGGAGCCCATTGCAAATTAGCCTCTAGAATGAGTTTGTTTTTCACATAATCAACTTTCTTTCATTTGAGATAAACTCTTACCATCCTTATTGTTGCGCCGAGTTTTTCATTCTTATTTGTTGTTGCACCGAGTTTTCCGTTGTTGTTGGTTGTTGCGCCAAGTTTTACGTTGGTGTTTGTTGTTGCATCGAGTTTTCTACTACTGTTCAATGTTGCGTCGAGTTTTTCGTGGCGCCGAGTTTCCTGTCGCTGATTCGTTTACTACACAAAGTTTTCTGTTGCTACCTGTTTCTGCGCACCATGCAAAAGTCATTATTCTCACTCGTTGCGCAAAGGTTATTGCTCTCGTTTTCTAGCAGAGTTTATTGTTCCCTTTTTCATTGTGCAGAGGTTATTACAATCTTTTGTTGTGCACCTGCAGTTTACACAAGGTTGACATATATCAGCATCATGACAACTCCTCAACAAAAAAGAAAGAATGTAAGAAGCAGGAAAGTCGTGATGTTTGAGCCACAAAATTTAAATTTGGTAAATGCAGACCCAACGATCAGGGTGTCCATTGAACAAGCCAGATGCATGAGATTTTGTGTGTAATATTCCAAATATAAAAAGTATGCAGAATAGAAATAAAATGCTAGAAATGGCAGATGAACAACAATATAACCAAAACAACACCACAATAATACCCAAATGATACCAGAATAACACCAGAAAGAGCACTTTGATTACTGAGAGAAATGTTCACTTGCCTCTTCGAGGGGGAAACCTCCAGCAGAGCAGAGCTCTATTACAATAATATCCCCAACTAAAGTTCTCATACCCTCGACTCATATTTATACTAAATATGTCTATCAAAAGAACCATCTAGAGGAAGATCCTTCTAGAAGCGGAAGCTTCTATTATGTCTTCTTACATTCGACTTATTCTTACTTATTGATAGGCCTTATTAATATTGACCTTTATTACTTCAGACTATATTATTCTACCTACGTGAGGGGTTAGGTCCCTAACATGTCCTCCCCCTTAAAAACAACCTTGTCCTCAAGGCTTGAGATGTGTAAATTGTTGTAGAATGGTAGTTGGTTCCCAAGTGGCATATGTTGGGGTTGTGTCTTTCCACTGGACTAACACTTCCTTGATGGTTCATTGATGCAGGCGACGCTCACGCTGGTCCAAAACTGCTTGTGGTTGTAGCCAAATGGAGCCTTCTTCGTCCAACTCGGGAAGGTTGGTTTGAGTTTGGCACTTAGTTCCAATCACCTTCTTTAAGCAGGAAACATGAAAAACATGATGTAGCTTAGAATGACTGGGAAAAGATAATTGATAGGCCACCTGTCCCACACGCTTGAGAATGGTATAAGGACCATAAAATTTGGGCGCCAATTTCTAACAATGGTCATCCTTGAGGGAATTTTGCTTGTAAGGTTGCAGTTGAAGAAACACATGATCCCCTTCTGCAAATTTACATTCAAAGCAACCTTGATCTGCTTGTTACTTCATGCGATTCTGGGCCATGACCAAATTCTCTTTGAGGGTACGGAGAATAGCCTCTCGAACTGTAAGTGTTTGGTCATCCGCCTGGACCTTCGAGACACTTGGCAAATATGAGAGAACTGAAGGTGGATTTTGTCCATATATCGCTTCAAAAGGAGTCATGCGGGTAGTTGTATGATATGAAGTGTTGTACCACCATTCAACTAGTGGTAACCATTGAGCCCACTGATTTTTCTTTTCCGAGGAAAAACACCTCAAATATGTTTCCAAACACTTGTTGACAACTTGAGTTTGACCATCAGTCTAGGGATGATAAGTTGTCTAAGATGCAATTGGGTGCCTTGTAGCTTGAACAGTTCTTGCCAAAAATTGCTGGTGAAAGTTGGGTTGCGATCAGAAATAATAGAATGTGGCATGCCATGAAGCTTGAAGACCTGATCCATGAAAAGTTGAGCCACACTGGATGTTGTAAATGGGTGTCTAAGAGCATAGTAATGAGCATACTTGGAAAGACGATCAACTACCACCATGGTGACTGATTTATTGCTCGATTTAGATAAGCCTACAATAAAATCCATAGAGATATCTGTAAGTTTTAAACCTGCGAAGTAAAGCAATGCATATAGATTCTTAAGCAATACAGAGATTAATCAATGGCTCATACACAGAGTACACAGAGATTTAATACCGGAAACCCTCAACCGGGAAAGCCTTTCTTATTTTCATTATATCGAATTTCACCATTCACCATACAATATATACAATGTTTTTAGGTATTCCGTAGATACCAAAACCCTAATCCCTTAATCCGGGATTAATTTACAAATCCACTAAAAATAGCAAAATCGCTAAAAATAGCAAAAACTGCCCAGACGCAGATGCAGTTGTCGTATCTGACGCACCCACACACACACACATGCAAAGAATATAACACATACCCAACAATATCCCGCCAAATAGCAGGTGGAATCGGAAGCGGTTGTAGTGTGCCAGGAGATTTGATTGTTTCACCCTTGTTGCGTTGACACACATCACATTCATCCACAAAATT
Source organism: Picea mariana (assembly GCA_032191745.1). Classification (NCBI taxonomy): domain Eukaryota; kingdom Viridiplantae; phylum Streptophyta; class Pinopsida; order Pinales; family Pinaceae; genus Picea; species Picea mariana. The sequence goes on along the minus strand of JASDQU010560009.1, from coordinate 18,069 downwards.
ATGAACGTCCTGTTTCATACCATCCTCGAAAAAAGAGCGTTTGACACTGTCATAGGTTTTGGTAAACCAAGAGTGCCCAGATGTGGGTGTATCATGAAGCTCAGAAAGTACCGTGGATTTAAGTTTTGACTGTTTACTTAAATACAAACAGCCTTTGTATCGAAGCTCATCATGGAGCCAAGAGTACCCTAGGGAAACTGGAGTATTGGACTGTAATTGTTGTATCATATGCGAACTTTTGGGATCGTGTAGCCATTCCTGGCGAATAGCTTGGAGCCAATCTGGTACAATGAAAAAGAGAGAAAAAAGGGACCCTTCATCTTCATATTTTCGAGAAAGTGCATCCGCAACCACATTGTCTTTGCCTTTCTTCTAAATGATCTCATAATCATATCCAAAGAGCTTAGTCACCGATTTTTGTTACTCTGGGGAGGAAATGCATTGTTCTAGAAAATACTTGAGGCTTTGATTATCTGTCTTAATTTGAAATCGTTGCCCCAATAGATAAGGGCACCAAAGATCAACAGCATGTAGAATAGCCAACATTTCCTTTTCATAGATTTATTTGCCCAAATTTCATTCAGACAATTGTTTGTTGGTAAAGGCCAAAGGCCGACCCTCTTGCATAAGGACAATGCCAATTCCTTTCCCTAAAGTATCATTCCAGGACAAAGGTCTTTGTGAAATCAGGAAGGGTCAAGACTAGATTGGTGCATGTGGCCATCTTCAATGTTTTAAAAGCCTAAGAAGTTGTTGGAGTCCAAGTGAAAGAATTCTTTTTATGGAGTGTAGTGAGAGGTGCCACAATCTTTCCATAATTCTTAACAAACTTGCGATAATAACCTGTTAAGACCAAAAATCCACCCAAGCTTTTGGGAGTTTTTGGGTGAGGCCAGTCTTGCATAGCTTCAATCTTTTAGGATCCACCCTGACGCTGGTATTTCCAACAAGATGACCCAAGTACTCGACTTTTGAGGCGCCAAAAGCACATTTAGATTGTTTCATTAAAAGTTGGTGCTAAGAGAGTAGATGGAGAACTCAATCCACATGAGAAAGATGGTCTGCCCGTGTTTTGATATAGATGAGGATATCATCAAAGCAAACTAAGACAAAATGATGGAGAAAAGGATGGAAGACATGATTCATGAGACTTTGGAAAGTGGAGGGAGCATTACACAAGCCAAAGGGCATGACCAAAAATTCATAGTGGCCCTCGTGATTTCTAAAGGCAGTCTTAGGAATGGTTGCCTCTTTCATAGGGATCTGGTGGTAGCCAAAG
>JASDQU010560008.1:60918-83253 GCA_032191745.1 Picea mariana | reverse complement strand
AAAAATATACTTACAAATCAATGAAGAGCTAATCAAACCCTAGTTGTAACACCTTCCAATGATAAAAACACCATAACAATGCCAAAGATGATCATCCACAAGTGTAGCGCCTCAACTCCAAGAGCCAATAATCCAAGACAAAAGACTAAAAAAGAGATCTCTCACAAGAGAGTGAATTGTGTTATGTTTAAAATGAGAGGCAACGTCCTCTATTTATATCATTCAAATGACCTTTAATTACAAAAATAGGTCATTAAAACAACCGACAAGGCTGACTAACAATAGTTACATTATTTGTCACATTAAATGCTAAAATGTCATAATTATGAGCTAAAAGGGAGACGTCAGGCCCCTCTGAGGGAGACGTTGGCCCTTTTTGGGCAAGATCAACATCCAAAAGGAAAAATGTTGGCCCTTCTAGGGCTCCTGCAAGCTGCCACACGTGCCAAATGGTCCAAGCACACTGCCACATCCTCCAGAAAATGTCCAGCCTGCCCTGGGTGGCGTCCTGTCCATCATCCATCATCTCATCTGCAATGGGTGATCCCCCTAGGTCGGGCTCTGCCAAAGCATCCTGGTGAAGACGTCCTTCTTCTTCTTCATGCAAGGGCTCATCACAACGTTGTCCTGCCTCTGCCATCCCAACAACCATCTGATGGGCTCTTCAGCCCCATGGAGGTACGAACTAATCATATCCCCATGTGTACCGGTCCACTGGTACCTGTCCGTCGGGTATGGTCCTGCACATCAAAGACTACGCCCTCCATTGGCTCATCAGTCCTAGGGATCATAGCAATGCAAATCATATTTTATCATTAAATTTATCAAATACATGCATGAAATCCCTAACATATCATCAAAGAGCTCAAAGATATTACACATATCTACTATACAAAGTTGAAGAAAACGACAGAACAACCTATTGGGCTAATACCCACAAGATAAGGAAAGTTTCCTCAGAATATCATTCAAGCCATGTTTTATGATGTGATATGGTTTAGGGATGTCCAGTCACAGTAAGACCAAGGGCAGGTGTTGTCTGTGGGTGCCTTTGTAGGAGGCGAGTTGTACCCGTCATGGATGCATTTTTTCCAAGCCCTTATTGCCTTTATCTTTTTATTTTATTGCTTTTCTTTATTTTTTACTTCAAGGTCTGACCAGAGGACACTGCCTTGGCTTGGTGACCAGAGCTGACAGTGTTATCCACTGGTATCTTCACAGAGATGATAAGGCTGGCTCGTGATGAGACCCCCTTTCCTTTGGCCATGCAACCAAAGGTCACTGCCCTGGCGTGGTGACCAGATGATGGCAATGTCATATTGCTAGATACCTATGAACATAATGGGTCAGCTTGTGATGAGACCTTCGATCCTCTTGGTTAGGTCTTGTTTTATTATTTTTCTTAGGGTCCCTTAAGTTTCTTATCGAGAGGCTTTTTATTGCCTTCTCGGGGATCCCCTGGGCAAAGCATCTCTAGGTTTTATTTCCTATGGATTTTATCTTTTACCAGCTTCTTTTACCCCCTGGGCCTTTAGCCCCTTCTTCCCACAAGACAAAGTGTAACCCTCAAAGGTCAGCCTAATGGCCAGACTAGGGGAGTGGGATAGATGTGCAGGAGATAAGATGTAAAATGAACAAATGGTGGGAGCGGACGATGGCTCTGCAAATCCCCCTTGGTAGCTAACCAAAACCCATGAGTATCAACTTCCTAAGTCACCCCACCAATTACCCCAACAATGGTCAAGTGGATTAGTGTAAGATCCAAGCAGTCATCAGAAATGAAAGGAACCTAATGCATATATAAGAGGGTTATAACGATCAAATATGACACATACCATGATACCTTGGACCAATTACCACATGGAGCAAGAGCCCTCTCCGATGCAAGTCCAAGCTTGTGGTGATGGAAGCTGTTGTTGCTGATAGGACAAACCTGGTGAAGAAGAAGAAACATGGGTCCTCCAAGACCATGCTCAAGTCAATCCTGCTCTCGGTACTCCATGTCTAGGACATGTGGGCCTCGAGACATGATCTCCTAGTTATCCCTAGATATCGGGGATAACACAGACTTATCAGATGCTTCTTTGTCTAATCTATGAAATGGTAAAAATTTGTTTTGATTCTTTTTTTATTTAATTCTGTTAAAAAAATAAAATAGATAGATTTATTTTTTATTTTGTTTTGTTTTTAAGACTGGCTACAGAATCGTAAGATTTTGTAGCCAGTCTATTTAAAATTATTAGTTTGTATTGTTATCTCAAATTCGATTTAGTTTTATCATTTTCAGGAAAACAACAATTTATGATGTTATTTTCAAGGAGAATGAATCATGGACTAAGCGCTCAATAGCTTAGTAATTTCTCATTTTTGAAAAAACAATGTCATTTATGTAATTATTTTTTATGTAAGGACTCCTACAGGACTGTTCCTTTTGTTATTCTATTTTTGTAAAGCAAACTTATTTTCAGGGATCATCCTCTATCTTGTATGATAAAAGGTTACTGATCCAAGACATGTTTATATAGTTGTTGTTGCTTAGTGTTAAAGATACCTTTTTCTAGATTACAGAATGGACATACAATTTTTGGAAGTGATATCGGAAAGCAGTTCGTTGTTGGCTTTAAACCTGTGTGAATTGTCCAATGCTTGTTTCATTGTATTCTTATGTTATTTATATGTTGTGAATTGTCATTTGTGTTGATTTAGATTTAGCCTTATCTTCACATGATATTTCATATAGTTGATTATTTGAATGTTGTCCATGATCTGTTGGTTCAATTTGTACTGGTGATCAATCAATTATTTAATTATTTTTGAGTTTACTTATGATATTAAATGGTTGATAATATCAATTCCCAAAATTGAGATTTCTTTCGTCTTTAGCTATTGGTTATCTTGAGGTCACAAGATATTTAATTAGTTATCTTTCCATTGTTATAAATTCACTCCAAGCATAAAACAGTTCCTTGAATTTCTTCAGGAAGCACTATTGTTTGTCTCTATCATAGGTTTCCCTTAAATGCAGAACAAGCAGGAGCTCATACAACGCAAAGAGAGGAACTTAGTTCATTTTTTATCAGTTAGAGATTAGTAAATGTATTGTTTTCTTTTATTTAAAATTGTTTGCATACACCCCCGGGGGGCAGCTCAATTGGCAAGTGCCGTGAAAATGAAGTTCCATGAGGTTTCGAGTTCAACTCCCCCCGACTTACCTTGTGTGCCGCGTAAGGGGCATCGTGGGCACACCTGGAGGTTATAGTGGTAGCGCTTGGATAACACGGCCATGTGTAATGCGAGCACGTGCCCAACTAGTTGTTGATTTCTCCAGACACAAAAAAAAAAAAAAATCGTTTACATACGAATGAGCGATGACTGCATTAATTAGATTTGTCTATTTTTGTATCATCGTTACAATCGTATTCATTTAGTGTTTAGTAGTTTTATTTATTTTTATACATCAGAAAAGAGTTGTGTTCTTACTTAGTCTTGTTTAGAAACACTATTACAAACATTTACTTTCGCAAGATTTTGTGCAAACCTTGTAAACTGCATATAAACTGTTTATAATCATTTGTAAATTCACATTCTTAGATAAACATTTGTAATTATTGTGTTGATTGTTTGAATCTTTTCTTCAGTTAGTTTATTTCCTTTAGCTATTTTTAGGACCCTAGTTGGCTAACGGATCCATTAAACCCGTCAGGTTATATCATACCAAACGGCTTGGGTTAATTAGACAACCCCGGACCGGATCTATCATTCTCGTTGACGGTGTATCATAAATGCCCGTCAACAAAGCGTTCATACAGGATTTCAATACATGTGAGTGGGTTGCAGTGGGAACAATTGTGTATGTGTTGAGAATGTGTTGTCATTGATGTCAAATGGGGTCAATGATGTCAACATCTGTCATTAATGATTGGTGAATGGTGTGCAAGTCAAAGGTCCAAAATGAGCCAATGTCAAAGGAAGACTGACAATTGTCAATGATAGGGGGAGATTGTTGTTAAGATGACAGAGATCATGAATTCTTCTATGTGTTGTGTTGATGAGTTACCACATATATACCATGTGCAAATGACAAGTCCAAAGATCAAATCAGAGCCTCTAACACGAAACCATGGATGGACAGAGGAAGCATCAAGACTGTTAATACCAAAGAGGATTTTACCAGCCAGACAGAGGAAGAATGTCCATGTGAGTTGATGAGCCTTTGTGTGAAAAGATGAATGTGCATTGATGAAATATTGATAGAGTTTTATGTGTTTACTCTGTGAATGAAGACGAGAGGAAGGAGATCATGTGCATATTTTTTCCACGAATCTAAACCAGATCAAGGTTGCTAAAGCGGAGAATAATTAACCCTTTGTTGCGTGGATAGATCATAATCAACCAGAATCGAATTGGTCATGTGAAGAATTCTACAGGTTAATTGTAACAGACGGTTTAGATTTGATCGGGGTGAATCTTTCATAAAATCGACGATCGAGATTCTATCGTCGGGGCTTGCCATATTGGAGACTCAAACTCCACTTAGATATTGTCTATGACGAGTAGGATCCGACGACGATATGCTCAGTAATCATGTCGATGATGAATGGGGTCGATGACGATGAGCCAAAGAAAGTTGATTAAATCAATGGTGAGGATCTAATCAAAGGAGAAGATCAATGATGGAGATAAAAAGGAGTGTTGGCAAGGTTAATTTAAATTTATGGGGGCAATTAAATGCTTTAAATCTGAATCGGTGGTCCAAAATGATTGAAGTGGATTATGTTTCATCGAGATCGAGATATCGTCGGGACAACTGAATGTGTGTATTGGCGCTTTAATGAAAGTTTCAACGATGAATCCTTTAGCACAAGAACTAGCACTTGGTCGCATGAAAGGAAAGGCTTGGTGCCAAAATTAAAAGAGGAACTTAAGGTAACCATGTTTCATTGGTGTGTAACAGAGTGCTTTGAGACTTTTTCAATGAAAGACTCCAAGGGCCAGCGACAGTCGTTGATTTGGCACTGCGAGTGGGTCTCCATCGTTCATTGGAAATGGTCGAAGTGGACTTGTGACCTATAGTGAACATACTCCGATGACGACGAAGGATTATGTAACCAAGATGCCAACATGGCAGTCAGAGTGTCCCAGGGGTGACATGTGTCAAAGTATGATTATGCGGGATGAATGTGGGGCACACTGGGCGTAAGGCAATATCATCCATTCAAGTTGAGTGGATTTCCGTCGTTGGTCGATGAAGCAACATCAAAATGATAGTGTTCCTATGGTTCTACTATCTCGACAACGACAACAAAGACGTCGACGATAACAAGGAATTCAGTGAGCCAATGAGCGTCGTTGATTGTTTGGAAAGTTTGGTCAGTGAATAGCTTGACCGTCAATTGAAAAGGTTATATTTGTCAGCAAACAAGGATGACTAGGACACCAAGAGCCAACGACATTTGTTGTTTGAAGAATGGGCGATGCAACAACAACCGTAGATCTGCAATGGGTCCCACCTGACCATATCACGAGCAAATGAAGAGGTGGGTGATAACCACCAATTAACTTGAAGAGATTACTAGGATCATGATCATTGATTAAGGACTCTGAGGACCATTGGATCTATCAAAGCATATCGTCAGAGAAGAGTCATCAAAATGGAAGTGGTGCCCATGCACTTGTTATCCTGACAATAACGATCATCATCCCTGGTGGCAAAGGAGAGAACAGTTTGACGATTGTGATCAAATGAAGAGACAATCGGATGGTTGCTAAGCGACAAGGTCATGTTGTGTATTTTGGTGGACAAAGAAAAGATCAAAGATCATGATCTATCCAGGGAAAATCCAATGGTTGTTGTGCATCGATACCCCGATTATCCCGATATCAAAGAAACAAATGACAGACAAGATCAAATCTGGACCAAATCTAACAGTGGTTGAGTGGTAAGAGAGTATAGTTAAATATTGAGGTCACGGTGGTCTCGATATGATGGAGATCAGATCGATAGTTGCAATCAAATAGAAAGATGAATAGAGGACTATTGTGCATCGAGGTGGTGTTGAGTGTCTCGGTACCGCAGTGGTCCTAATGTGAAGGATATTAGGTTGATGGTTGAGGATCAATCAAAGAGACAATCCAACAGTGTTTGAGCACTAAGAACCAGTGAACGAGATCGTGTGAGATAGAAGGGAACCAAGACCGGTTTTCATGGAGGTATTTCGAAGGACTTCTACAATCTGTTTTAAATGAGAGGACTTGGAGTTGACTTGATGAACACAATTTGTATAAGGAAAAATCATTAAGCGTGTGATGTCTATAAATAATGATGCCCTAATCAAGCAAAGAGTGGAAGAGTAAGTAAGTAACAAGTAAATTGGAGCTCTCTGATTTAAAGGCTTTTGAGTGTGAGAGAAAGTGTGCATAGGAGTGGAAGAACTCGGATGGGATGATGGAGTTCAAGGGGTTCTGAGTTTGTAGAACTAAGAGGGTGGAATAATATGAGCGAGTAAGAGGAGTTTTGAGGATCGCAAGTTCGAGGATACATGAGAATAGAAGAAAAGAATATATGAATGCCTCGGGGTGGTTGGGAGGTGCAAGGAACTTTTGGATCTGTGTTTGAGGCAAAGTATTGTTAAAATTTATTACAGGAACAACAGTGTAAGTTGGTTTGATCGTGAAACTTCGCAGATCAGGGTGGCAGGGTGGAGCTCGGGAGAGGATTGAAGTCCTCATTGTGAGTTGGTTCTTACATTGAAGGTTGGTGCCTTCTTTATTAGCAAGTGGGTGCTTGCAGTGCAGGTTGGTGGCTGCAGTTCTACAATTTGGTGCTTGTAGCAAGGATTGGTGTCCTTGGCAGATTGGTGTATGCAATTATCAAGTAGGTGCTTGTTATGACATGTTAGTGTCTATAGTCTTGTAAGTTGGTGTTTGTAATAGGGATGGGTGTCCCTCACGGATTGAAGCATATTAATTTAAGAAATGATTAAACAAAGATATATCATTTGTGGTTTTCTCCCTTTATGGGTTTCCACATTAAATCAATGTGCATTGTGTTTGTTTACTTAATGTTTATAGTTTTGATTAATAATGAATATGTGCTTAGGTATTAAAGTAAATATTGAAAAATACAGATTCACCCTCCTCTCAGTATTGGTGAATATTAACATAGTTACCAACTTAACGAGAACTCTACAGAGTTCTCGTTTATTGGGGAAATGGTGCTACCGATAGCATCCCCCCTCCCTTCTTAGGTGGTTTTTTGATATTTCAAATTTCTTGATACATATTGTTTCCACGTTTATTTTTAAATGTTTTTTTTTTCATCTATTTCCAAATCGTTAAATTTTTTTAACACATGTTTACCTTTACTTCAATACATAGAAAATAATTGTAGTTAAATAACACTGTTTTTAAATATTTAGCAAAAAAATATAATTCAATTTTATTTATTTTTGGATAAATTAAAATACTAAAAAAAACTAAGAAAACAAAAACAATTGAAATTTGAAAAATAAAAAAACATTTTAAAAATGAATTTATATTTAAAAAAACCATTAAAGAAAAACTAAAAAACTAAAGAAGAAAAAATATATAAAATTAAAAATATATATATAAAGTAGAAAAAATAGAAAATTTTGAAAAAATGTAAAAAACAAATTATGGCAAAAAAAATTTAAAAACTAAAAAAAAAAAATTAAAAAACCGAAAAAAAAAAAATTAAAAACGCTTTAAAAACCTTAAAATTACAACAACAAAAAATTAAAATTTATATAAAAAAAAAAAAAAAACTTAAAAAATAAAATTTAAATGAAAAAAATTCATAAAAATTAAAAAATTTAAATTATATATATATATATATATGAAGAGATATTATATATTATTAAAATAATTTTTTTTAATTTTGTTTGCTATTTTTTTTTAGGTTTGAAGGGATTTTTTATTTTTATTTTTTACAATTTGTTTTTAAATTTTTTTATTTTTTAAAGTTTTTTTTATTTTTCATCTTTTTTTATTTTAATAAATTGGAAAATAAAATAAACCCAAAAAATTCCAAAAATTCCAATTTTGAGTTACACACAACAACTTGCCAAATTTTATTTCCAAAATTTACAACATAGTTCCACAATGATTTTAAAATTTCTATTAAACAAATTTACTCTTACTACAATAAAATTTCAGAATATAAAATATCGGCACCAATGAAGATGGAGAATTGAGCTCGTTGAGTCATTGTGCAAATCTATGGTGTTCATAAAATTTTGTTGTGTGATCTCTGACTTGTAAACTCCTTTCGAATATTAATCGTTAGAGTAGTTGCATTTTTTTTAAATTTGAAGTGCAATTAAAAATTGAATTTGGGTCTCTGCAAATTAAATTGGAAATCTAGAACTTAGATCAATATACAATCATTGTAAAAGTATTTAGCAAATGAAATTTTAGGCGATATAATCGAGGTTGAAGTGGTTGTAATTATGGAACTAAGATTTATGTCGTTGCCAAATCATATTGTAGCTCCTATAATTGAAAAATAATGAACCACTTTGAAACCTATTTGTAGCCCTTGTCATTTAAAAATTATTTGATTCATTGTCAAATCATATTGCAGCTCCTGTAATTAAAAAATAATGAACCGATGCCAAATCTTTCTGTAGCTCATGTCATTTAGAAATTATTTGATTCGCTACCAAATCATATTGCAGCTCCTGTAATTGAAAAATAATGAACCGCTACCAAATATGTTTGTAGCTCTTGCCATTGGAAATTATTTGTTTCGTTGCCAAATCATATCACAGTTCTTTTAATTGAAAAATATTGAACCGCTACCAAATCTATTTGTAGCTCTTGTCATTAGAATATTATTTGATACGCTTCCAAATCTATTTGGAGCTCCTGTAATAAGAAAATTATTGATTCGCTGCCAAATCAAATCGCAGCCACTGTGTTTAAAATTATTAATCACTGTATAATTTGTTCGCTGCGAATTGTGTTGTTTTTAATTTTTAAGATTTGATCCACTGTAAAATGTTCTAATCTGTATTGAAACCATTATGATTGTTATGTGTTCGTTGAAATTCGATTAAGCCCCTTGTTCGTCGTAAGATTTATGGGTGTTGAAACTATTTTTGGAACACTGAAATTTTATTGTCTTTTCATAATAGGATTGTTGAGAGGTCTAATAAGTTGGGCATACTAGAGTATATGGTGGGGTCGATGGTAATTTCTTTTTAGATCTGAAATTATGTTTCGTGTGGTTATTTCAACTCTTAGAACAGACCCGGAATTAAATCTTATGATCATTGCCTTTAAACCTTACAAACCTGTCCTTAGAAATTTTACTTGGTAGCATTCCATGGGTATGCCTAGATGGAATTTCGACTTAAGATTTTGAAAAGTGTAGAACCTTCTATCTAGAAAACTTATGAGTGGATTTTAAGTGGAAATTCTTGTTATGCTTCTTGATAGGTGTTATAAAATGTTCTTGCTTAGTACACGAGAAATTTTCTTTAATGATTATTGAATCATAGTATATTATACTTTGTGTTTAAAGAATTTATGAAGGGTATTGTTGTTGATTTAGTCATGAATTTTCGGAGTATGACTTTGATTAAGGGAACTAGATATCTCCTTGTTCTTCATAACAATCGCCAATCCTGAGACCTTAAATGGTCAAAATCAATCGGATAAATCCTGGACTTGAGCGTTGATTATGTGTCTTGGAGGTCCTAACCTTGCATGATAGGTTGGGCGGGTAGCTATCTTATGTTATATTTATGTGCTATGGTTGATCTTGAACAATAGTGATGTTGTATTCAAATTTTGTTGTGTGGTGATGTAATGATATTTAATGTGTAACTATTGATATTGTTCAAAAAAAAAAAAAAATTACCTCTACTGTACTCACTTATTTGATGTCGTAACGGAGGTATGTAACACATACCTCCGTTACGACATCAAATAAGTGAGTACAGTAGAGGTAAAAATTAAAAATTAAAACAACAATTGTTAGGACAAGTGATATGTGACAACAACATACATCAATAATTACACATTCAATCTCATTACATCACCACACAACAAAAATATGAATACAACATCACTATTATTCAAAATCAATCATATCACATAAAGATAACATAAGATAGCTACTCGTCCAACCTATCATGCAAGGTTAGGACCTCCAAGACACATAATCAATGCTCAAGTCTAGGATTCATTCGATTGATTTTGACCATTTAAGGTCTCAGGACTGGCGACTGTTCTGAAGAACAAAGAGATATCTAGTTCCGTTAACCACAATCATACTCCAAAAATTCATGACTAAATCAACAACAATACCCTTCATAAATTCTTTAAATACAAAGTATACTCTACTACGATTTAACAATCATTAAAGAAAATTTCTCGTGTACCAAACAAGAACATTTTATAACACTTATCAAGAAGTATAACAAGAATTTTCACTTATCATGCATGCGCTAAAATCCACTCATAAGTTTTCTAAATAGAAGATACTACACTTTTCAAAATCCTATCGGAAAATAATCAATTCCGTAAGTTAAACTCACATTTTCATTTAATTCAAGACTCTAGCAACAAGAGTCAACAACAAGTCTTATTAGTACAGGTTGAGTCATAATTTTGAAATATAAAAGCAAATGTGATGTATACCTGACATGATTACTTGATCTCCTTAAGCCTCGCTCTAATATGTATCCTTAAGGTGTAACTTCAAAATATCTTAAAAATATATTAAATTATTGTCTCCTTTCCTATAATAAAGATATCCTAAATTTAATTGATATTTAAACTCTTGAACTTTATTCCTAAATGAGCATCACTCTCATTTAATATTAGTTCTACAATAATCTCCTTAATTCTTTCTAAATGATCATCAACCCTTCTTATTAATAGTTTTACTATATCCACGTTCCCAATTGGGTGCGCTCTAATCTTTTATTATATAAGGTTTTAATACAGACTTTAAATTGGCGCTCACTACCCCCTTCCTTTAAATGCAACCACTGTACAAATCCTAAGTCGAAATTCCATCTAGGCATGCCCAAATCCTAAGTCGAAATTCCATCTAGGCATGCCCATGGACTGCTATCAAGTAAAATTTCCAAAGACACGGGTTTGTAAGGTTAAAAGAAAGTGATCATAAGATTAAATTATGGGCATGTCCTAAGAATTGAAACCACATGAAACAGAATTTTGGATCTAAAAATAAATTACCATCGACCCAACCTGATACTCTAGTTTGTCCAATTTATTACACCTCTCAACAATCATATTCTGAAATGACAATAAAATTTCAGTGTCCCAAAAAATAGTTTCAACACCCATAAATCTTACGGTGAACAAGGGGGTTAATCGAATTTCAACTATCACATAGCAATCGTAATGGTTTCAACATGGATTAGAAAATTTTACAGTGGATCAAATCTTAAAAATTAAAAACAACACATTTTGCAGCGACCAAATTATACAGTGATTAATAATTTTAAACACAGTGGTTGCGATATGATTTGACAACAAATCAATAATTTTCTCATTACAGGGGTTGCTAATAGATTTGGCAGCTAATCAAATAATGTTCTAATGACAGGAGCTACAAACATATTTGGCAACGATTCAATACTTTTTCAATTACAGGCGCTGGAATATGATTTAGCAGCGAATCAAATAATTTTCTAAATAATTTTCTAATGATAGGAGCTACAAATAGATTTGGCAGTGGTTCAATATTTTTCAATTACAGTAGCTGCAATATGATTTGGCAGCGAATCAAATAATTTTCTAATGATAGGAGCTACAAATAGATTTGGCAGTGGTTCAATATTTTGTTCTATGAAAAAAAACAATGAAGCAACTATCATCATGAAAATTCCCTTCACGATATGCTATTGAATATTACCACGAACCCACCAACGTTGGACCAACATGCCAATTAATTGCATTTCAGGATGGTCAATTTAATTTGCCTCGGCCCCAATTTCGTTTCCAGAAATAGAATATTAATATGCGGTGATCCTTTAATATTTCAACCTCCCATTGTAAAAGTCAATAGCAAGGACTCTTCATAATTCTAAATTCCAGACTTACAACAATTTCTACTATGAACCATGAGAACATCAGAATTGGGGTCTATAAATTCAATTGGCAACGAATGGGGAAATTCGATATTCCTGGGTTGCAGTTAATGTTGGCAACTTTCAAGAGGCACAAAAAATTATGTTCATTTTTATTTCATAAGCAATTAATAAAAAAATATGGGGTGATTAAAAACGAAATTCATATTAAGAATGGCAAATATTTTTTTTAAAAGACCCAACGAAATTCAAGTTCCGGATTGGCAATATTTTTTTAAATGATCAAACGAATTTCAAAACTTTCGAATTACAAATAACTTAACAGCAAACAATAAAAATCAATTTTTTGGCTTGTAGTTTTAATTTGGAAACTGTAATTTAGTTTCTGAATATTTACTAATTCAACAGCAAAATAACGAGAATTAATTCTTCAAAGGAAATTTTAGTTTTTGTAGTGACCTGTTTACTAATTCAACAGCGATAAAACGAGATTTACATCTCCAAAAGTAATTTTAGTTTTTGCACCTGTTTACTAATTCAACAGCAATAAAACGAGATTTAAATCTCCAAAAACTACCTACATTTTCGTGTTTCCACAATGAAACTAATCATGCAACGATTCTAGCGAGATTTGATTTTCAAATTGTGTAAAATAATATTGCAGCGAATTACGAAATTTAAAAAAAAAAACTGATTTGTAACAATTTATAATAACCCAAAGAATTCCTAAATTCAGATCTACAATTTAACTTCACAACATTCATAATGAATTTATGCATCGATCATGTGATTTTAAAATGGCAGTTTTCACATAAAATTCTGAGTTCAAAGGTTGAAATTTAATTGGTAACAAAACAAGAAATTTCGAAAATTCTGGATGGTAAATTTAAAATGACGGCGATCATAGGATTTCAATTCTAGATTATAAAATGACTCTTCAATAAACTTAAAAAATCAATTCCAAAAATACAACATGATTTGTAGCAAATTTGAAAAACTCTAATACACAAATTTGCTCTTATTACAATTTTAAATTTCAGAAATAAAACACTGAATCTGATGACGATGGAGAATTGAGAAAGTTTGTCAATGCCTTGCATTCCTTCTTATTTTTTTCTTGCTAATAACTGATACTTCATCAGTGCGTACCAATCAATGTTAGGGTTACTCTTCTTCCTCCTTAGCCCCCTGAGTTGCAAAGGGGCCACACACAAGAAACCGACAAACAATAGCTCCAAGGCTTGTCTCATAAAGTAAAGCTTTCACTCTTTCTGCAAGCTTGGTATCCCAACTCTCACAAGTAAAACATAGTCAAAACCATTTTGGCAACATAACTTTACCTTACCAAAAATATGTGTGATCTATTTTCCTTCTAAACCATTTGTTTTATAGAAATATTCCAAATGACACATGTCTTCATGCACAATTAATTATATTTGTAATTAATTTAATTAGTAATATTCATCCACATGTTTGTCACACTCTCTCCAAGTTGCACAATTAAATACCATTTTTATTTTATTTAAAGAGCCATTTTTCTTCATAGTTTCGCTCTTAGTTGTACCTTTGTTCTCCAGTCTCCTAACTAGATCTTAGTTAGAGTTGGATTAGGAGTCTTCTTCTAGTTAGACTAGTGGTAGCTAGACTCTAGATATCATTCTCTCATATTTTATTTCTTTCTATTTTAAAAATCTTTTTTAATATTTTCATGCACACATGTGCATTCTATCCAATCTTTAGATTTTTTTCACTTTTTCCTTAAATTGATTTATCTCTATTCTTGTAATTTATGTCATATTTCATGTAGTCCTTTAATTAAATTTAGACTTAGACTTAGGCTTAGGCTTTTGTTGGGATTTATAATTAATAATTTATTGTTAATTAATTATTTTATTCCAACAAGGTCTAATCATTTCAATGTTTTCTAGGCCACCTAGATTTATTGACTCAAGTTTTTAATTACATGACTTGCCCTTCAAGACGCACCTCCGTGCTCCAAAGGTGTCACTCATCTTTGACTGGTTTTGGAATTTTGTCCGACCCTTGGAGTCAACACTCCACACAGTCAACCTTGTGAGAGACTAAGGGCTTCTAAGGAATAAGGACTCTGTCTTATTGTGCGCACCTTGGAAATATTCATGAACGATTGTCTCAGTCCGCCCTCACGACATCGTGGACCTCTCGAACTAGGTAATTGGTAACCTACCATTCGAGCCACAATGAGAGTGTTAGTAGGTTGTGACAAGGACATTGTCATACCTCTCTCTCAATGTCTGGTTTATGTGCATGGCCCTTCTACTCCTTATGTGAGTTGGATTAACAAGCATCGTCAAGCCTCCATCCACTAACAAAAACAATGTCAATAATCTATATATGTAATCATACCGAAAGAAATCATCTATCATATGTGCGTAAAATGAAATACTCAAACAAATAAAATCCACTCTCTGACTCAATCCAGAGTCCAAGGAAGTCCATCGATCCCATCAACATCCATAACCTTTCATGTTTCCTGTACACTCAGAAAAACTCGTCAATAGCATCCTGCCAATAAATATACATCAATATAGAAATAAGTCAAGACACAATATTATCATCATATGTAACCCATAATCGAAACTAAATCATAATATATCATAACCATATCACTTGCACGCAAGTGTCCTCAAAGAATATGTCAATAAAAGTGTGCTCAATAGATCGGGATGTTACATACACCCCCTTGTATTTTAAACTTTGTCCCGAAGTTTGTATAATATATAAATAAAAGTAAATAAAAGTATCTGACATAGATCTATATGTCTAATCTATCAAACAAGTAAGGAAATTGTTGACGCATCACATATGCGTCCTCCTAGGTAGCTGAGTGTGAACTATAGTTGTCCCACTGTACCTTTACCTAATTGACTATTTGACGTCGTAGTTGTCAAATGCGATGCTCTAGAATGCGGATTGGCTCCACCATGAGAGCACCCTCGTCTGATACCTACAAGGAACTCATGTTAATAACATGTGAAGGATCACTAATATAATGTCTCAATAGAGATACATGAAATACATCGTACATACGCCTCAAAGAATCAAGCAAGGCTAGTTGATAAGCCACGGGTCCTTTCTTTTCCACAACTTTGAAAGGTCCCACAAACCTAGGAGAGAGTTTAGCACCCTTTCCAAACTTGATCGAACTCTTGTGCGTTTTTACCCGCAAGAAAACTTTGTCGCCAACTTCATAATTGCGGTCAACGCGACGCACATCAGCATAACTGTTCTCTCAATTGTTTCCTTCTTTAATCCTCTGTATTATCGATTGCATATGTTCTTCCATTTCTTGAATCACTTTTGGTCCTATCAGGATCCTATCCTCAAGTCAATCCCAACTCAACGACGTTTGACACGGTCGTCTGTAAAAAAAACACAAACGGTGTCATCTTAATGGTACTCTGATAGTGGTTGTTGTAAGCAAACTCTACTAGTGGCAAGAAATATTCCCAACGTTTTTGTTGGTCCATTACACACATACGCAACATATCCTCCAAAATTTGGTTCGTTCTTTTTGTTTGTCCATCTATCTCTGGGTGATATGTTGTACTAAAGTTCATTTGTGTTCCCAAAGCCTTTTGGAAACTGGTCGAAAATCGTCCTGTAAACATCGATCCCCGATCGAATATGATCTTTCTTAGAAATTTTAAATTTTTTTCATTTTTTTAAGCTTTTTTTGTTTTTCACATTTTGTTAAACTTTTTTTTTTTTAATTTGAGTTTTGAATATATATTTTTAAATTTGTTTTTGTCTTCATTAAAAAAAAAAATTGTGAATATTTTTTCCTTTCTCTTTATTTATTTTTTAATGTAAATATAAAAATAATAAATAAATAAATTTTCAAGTGACCATTTAGGATCCAATTTTGAGTTTTTTATTTGCGTAAGGATTTGTTGTCAATGCCACAATTTCAATAACATTTTGTTTTAGGTAGTGTCACATTTCTATTTAGGTGTTTATAATTTTGACCCTGTTAAAAAAAATGTAGCACCACTTTTTCATTTGGGGGTTGATTTTAAGGTTTTTTTGAGCAACCATTTGATCCTTTAAGCCCATGCTTGAAAAAAGGTTGTAATTTTGACCCGATTACAAAAAAAAGGTGCTACCGGTAGCACCACTTTTTTATTTGGGGGTTGATTTTCATGTTTTTTATGCAAAAATATGGGTTTTAGGGGTTGGAGTTCTCGTTTTGAGGTCACATATCTCATTAAGTTGGTAACTTTGTTTATTCCAACAATTGGTGTCAGAGTGGGTTCCTTTAGGAATAGTCTAACCATTGGAAGGTGATCCCCAATAGCACACATGGATTGGATACCATAACATTTGTTTGATGGAAAAGACTATATAATCTGGAGCACAATAATGGAGACACATCTACAAGCACTAGAATATGATGCCTGGAAATCAATCGTCACTGGTTACACATGAAGATTTTCTAAGGCCCTAACAGGATGCCAACTAGGTCTAATTTGACCTCAAGTTGGCTCTCAGTTTTTGTTGTCATAATTGTCTTTGTTGTTGTTTTATAACAACAAACTGTTCAAGAACTTTATTGTTGTTCTGTTACGGTTACATAGCCTTTTAAGGTGCTCTAACATGTAGTTTTAGTGACCAATAGGTTAGCACATGCGTACCATAAATGTGTAACACACCTCTTAGATCTTTACAATTGAAATCATGTTGTTCTAAACTCAAGCATACATGAAAATGAACACATGTATTTTTGGTCAACATGCCCCTAGATAAAACCCCCCGAGGAAAACTAGTTTGGAATATAAGTCTATATATGTGATGTAAAATATGTGAGATACAAGAAATACATGGAACAAAATAACCTGATACAGTGGTAGCCCCTCTCATGCTGCTATACAGGTTCCAGAAGGCAGATGTTCCCAAGCATGGTGTGTCCTTCTCCCTTATTGTTCAATCTCACTGAAATCTTTCTCCATTGTTGTTTGAAGATCTGATGAAGAAACCCCTCTACACAAATCTGACCGTGTGTGTTGCCTCTCCAACAAAACCCTCCTTAAAGCAATCTGACAAGTGCAAGTCCTCCATGATAGGTGTGTTCCCTCCTCCAAGCAAGCATCCACACCACAAAACAATGGAATCCTAAGCCTCCTAGAGCCCTCCATGGAAGGAGGTGCCCTTGAAACCCTCTCTCAATGCTTCCATCCTTATCTCCAAATCTCTACTCTTCCTCTCCAAGTGAACAATAGAGTGAATCAGCCTCCTTTTTCCCTATGTGCCCTTCTTATAGAATTCATAAGGAAACCTAGAAATGGATGGATGAGATCATCCCATCCCATCTCTAATCAAAGGTTGAGACCATCCAAAAGGAATCTTAACACAAAATCCACTTTGGGCTTAGTTTCCTTAATCCTTTTATGTCCCTCAATTCACCCACAAAGTGAATTAATAGTCACTTTTCACTTAAGTGACAAATTTCACCCTTTTGACTTAGGAAAATGTCAAAGTGAAATTAGACATAAAGTGTAAGGCACAAAGGGTCAAATATTTCCCTCTTGTGGTTAGAGACCCACAACCACAAGGGGACCACTTCCCTCGATACACCAGAACTCAACAACACACCCTCAAAAACTCCACCAACAAATRCAACTGGAAAGGAAGCATGTGAAAACAATGCAATGGCCATGAATATCATCTTAAGTGGCTTAGTAGATTCTGAAAAAGCTAAAGTGGGACAATGCACATCATCCAAAGAAATGTCAAACTGGACAAGTGACAATTCAGATAGTGAATCAGATGTTGAGGAAGCCAACATAGCCARGAATCCCAAAAGAGGATCGGGGAAATACAAAGGTATGCCTATGTTTAAATGCTCTATTTGTGGAGAAATGGGACATGTTCTCGTTGAATGTCTTTATGCAAAAATAGAATCAAACAAAAGGAGAATCTATAATACTCAAATAAGGACAGTGGCCCTTATGATGATAGTGACAATAAAAAAGATAATCATGATATTGAGGATGAAGTGGATCTTGAAGAAAAACTCATTTGTGCCCTAGAAGAAATAGACAAACTCAAAGAAAATAATAGAAAACTAAAAAATGAATTGCAGAAGTATGAAGGTGAGAAAGTTGAACATAAAGGAGAACATATTTGTGATCAAGATGTAATCACAAAACTCGAAGAAGAGAATATGTTAATGAAGAAGCCACTGTCACAAATCCTTGAAGAAAAAGAAAAAATAATTAAAGTCCAAATTGAAAAGGCAGAAGTAACACATGAACTGATAGAAAGACAACTAAAAGAAAAGSATCAATGTTGTGAGGAACTTGAAGCACAAAATTCCTCTCTGAGAAAAAAATTAGAAGAGAAAAAAAAGGACAGAATAAGTAGTGAGAAGTCAATTGAAAGAAAAGGAAGAAAACTTTGAGAAGGATTGAACCATAACCTGTACCACGAAATCATGGACGGATAGAGGAAGCATCAAAACTTTCAATACCAAAGAGAATCAGACCAACCAGACAGAAGAAGAATGTCCCCATGAGTTGATGAGCCTTTGTGTGCAAAGATGAATGTGCATTGATGAACTCATGATAGAGTTATGTGTGATTACTTTGTGAATGAACACAAGAAGAAGGAGATCATGTGTAGATTCTTACCACAAATATGAACCAGATCAAGGTTGCTAAAGCGGAGAAAAATTAATCCTTTGCTCTGTGGGTAGATCAGAATCAACTAGAATCGAAATGGGCAAGTGAAGAATTCTACAAGTTAAGTTAACGAACGGTTTAGATTTGACTGGGGCAAAGCTTTCATAAAATCGATGGTCGATATTATATCGTCAAGGCTTGCCATATTGGAGACTTAAACTCCACTTAGAGATTGTTGACGATGAGTAGGATTCGATGACAATATGTTCGATAATCATGTCGACGATGAATGGGGTCAACGACCATGAGACAAATCAAGTTAAGTAAATAAACATTGAGGATATAATCGGAGGAGAAGATCAACAACAGAGATAAAAAGGAGTGTTGGCAAGGTTAAGTTAAATCTATGGGGGCGATTAAATTCTTTAAGTCTGAATCGACGGTCCAAAATGATTGAAGTGGATCTTGTTTCATCTAGACCGAGATATCGTCGAGATAGTTGAATGTGTGTATTGATGATTTGATGAAAGTTATGACAACGACTCCTTTAGCCCAAGAACTAGTGCTCGATCACGTGAAAGGAAAGGCTTGGCGCCAAAATTAAAGGAGGCGCTTAAGGTAACCATGTTTCACTGGTGCATAACAGAGTGCTTTGAGACTCTGTCAATGAAAGACTCCAAGAGCCAGCAATGACCGTTGATTTGGAATGGAGAGTGGATCTCCACCGTTTGTCGACGATGGTCGAAGTGGACTATGTGACCTATAGTGAACATACTCCAACGATAATGAAGAACTGTGTAACCAAGATGTCAACATGGCAGCCAAAGTGTCCCAAGGGTGACATGTGTCAAAGTATGATTGTGCGGGATGAATGTGAGTCCAGTTGGGTGTGAGATAATCTCATCCATTGAAGTTGAGTGGATCTCCATCGTTCATCGATGAAGAAACATTGAAATGAAATTGTGTATGTGCTTCTACTATCCCGAGTACAACGACGAAGACGCCAACGATGACAAAGAATTTAGTGAGCCAATGAGAGTCGTCGACTGCTTGGAAAGTTTGGTCGGAGAATATCTTCACCATCGGTTGTAAAGGTTAGATGTGTCAGTAGATGACGACGACCAGGACACTAAGAGCCAATGACAACCGTAGATCTACCATGGGTGCCACCTGACCATTTCAGGAGAAAATGAAGAGGTGGGTGATAACCATAGATTAACTTGAAGAGATGACTTTGATCAGGACCGTTGATTAAGGACTCTCAGGACCATTGGATCCATCAAACCATATAGTTGGAGAAGATCCATCAAAATGGAAACGGTTCACATACACTTGTTATCCCAACGATGACAATCATCGGCCCTGGTGGCAAAGGAGAGAATAGACTGACGATTGTGATCAAATGAAGAGACGATCAGACGGTTGCTAAGCGACGAGGTCATGTTGTGTATTTTGGTGGACAAAGAAAATATCAAAGGTCATGATCTATCTAGGGAAAAATCTGACGGTTGTTGTGCATCAGTGGCCAATGCGGTAGCCAAAGTGTCCCAGGGGTGACATGTGTCAAAGTATGATTGTGCAGGACGAATGTGGGTCCAGYTGGGCGCGAGGCAATCTCAGCCATTGAAGTTGAGTGGATCTCCATCGTTCATCGAYGAAGCAACCTCGAAATGAAAGTGTGTATGTGCTTCTACTATCTTGACGAAGACACCGACGACAACAAGGAATTCAGTGAGCCAATGAGAGTCATCGATTGATTGGAAATTTTGGTCGGAGAAGATATTGACCATCAGTTGTAAAGGTTAGATTTATCAGTAGATGACGACAATTGGTACACCAAGAGMCAACGAAATTCGTTGATTGAAGAATGTACAATGCAACGACAACCRTAGATCTGTCATGGGTCCCACTTAACCATCTCACGAGAAAATGAAGAGGTGGGTGATAACCACCGATTAACTTGAAGAGATGACTAGGATCAAGACCGTTTATTAAGGACTCTGAGGACTGTTGGATACGTCAAAGCATATCGTCGAAGAAGAGACATCGAAATGGAAACAATGCCCATGCACTTGTTATCCCGACGACAACGATCATTGGCCTTGGTGGAAAAGAAGAGAATAGATCGACGATTGTGATCAAACGAAGAGATGATCAGACAGTTGCTAAGTGACGAGGTGATGTTGTGTATTTTGGTGGGCAAAAAAAATATCAAAGGTCATGATCTATCCAGGGGCAGATCCGACATAGGGAACATCACTCATCCAGAGGGAGTCCACTTTCAGGTACAGGTGGAAGAGAGGAGTCTTCCAAACATGTGTCATGGGTTGAGGAGGCCATACAAGAGGCTCTAACACAAGAGGCTTCTAAGAGTAGTGTATACTCCATGGAGGACCCATTTGTTAAAGTAGGATTTTCCCCAGTGACAGAGGGAGTAGCGAGTCAGGATGACTGGACATCAAGATTTGTTTCAGTGATCGAGGATGTGGCCAGTGAGAAGGACTAGACAGCAGTTTTTATTTGATGACAGAGGGATCAACCAATCAGAAGGATTGGAGTACAGTTGTGGTAGCAGATGCAATGTGGGAGACAGAGGTACATCGAGATGTTGGAGAATGGAATACCTCCCTCGCTAAGAGGGAGTGTTGATTTTGTATCTTCAAAAGATATTCCCACAAGAGATCGAGGTGTCAAGCATGTGGCAATCTTCGTTGACATGAGACCAGCCTTTCGTTTCAATGAAATTAGCCTTGGAATGGGGCTAAGGCCTCATGGGAAAGTTGATGGGATTTTTGGGCTTGTGTTGGGGTTTCACACCCRTAGAGAGGAATAAAATATTCTAATTAATTATTGAGTTYAGAAGTGGTTCCTAAACTTACTCATAAGACTCTTATATAAGGAGAGGAGAGATTGTGACAAATTATATGGTGACATAGTGTCATGATGGATTTGGCATAAGTGAGTCTACACTTGTGCCAAGGAGCTTGGTAATTTTAGCAAGGGAATTTATGCAACTATGGCAAATTTGACCTAACGCTAAAAGACTCTATTTTTTTTGTTATGGAAAAGGAAAACACATCGCAYGTGTGGAGGAGAGAGACAACCGCAGAAGGATAGAAGTTTGCATGTGTGGTGCGGACCGTATGAAAGTGTTTGTATGRGATTTCAATACATATTTACCAAAGTACGCACACCAGAGCGGAACTAGATCTAATACAGACTCTTTACACTTGAGATCAGTGTTTTTGGTTTGCTAACTCAAGATCCCGAAGGCAAGAGAAGCAAAGAGCATACACACTGCTCGACTAAGACTCAGACCACTCTTCGAACTCTCTGAATTTCCGAATGACCAAAATGAGAGCTAAGGGTCTTTATTTATACTACTCCTAGCAAGTTCCCGGTACAAGGAGACGGGCAACTGCCAGTTACTAAGATTCTCCGAAAACTCCAGATGGGGCAGTTGTGGACAACAGCTGTTATCTCGTCCCTTGGAGGCTCGGCCATATGGGGACCCATCATAGTTTTTACGGATGACAAGACCAAAGCTAATTACTTTAGTACTATGACATGGACTAAAGTAAAGATTCTTA